>JADBJO010003976.1:67500-75000 GCA_016801955.1 Conus betulinus | reverse complement strand
GTTTAGTACAGGCAAGAAAAAAAAAGAAGATGATAACTTTTTCGACAAAAAAAAAAGGCTGATTTTCTCAATCGTCTTTGTTGTTTAAGGTTTGCGCATAACAGAAATTGGTAACAATACGAGAATGAAACAGAGAACAGAAATCAAGTGGAGAAGTCGATGACTGATGATGTAGGTAATAGAAATCAATGAGAGAATCAGATGATGATGATGTGGATGATGATCATGTAGATAACACAAATCCATGAGAGAATAATGATGATGATACACAATAACAGAAATTGATGAGCGACCAGGATGATGAAGATAACAGAAATCAACGAAAGAATTCGACGATCCAGCATAGGACAGAAACTGATCAGACGGTACAGTGATGATGTCAGTCAGTCAGTTGTCCCTGTCGCTCCTCCTGAAGCACAGGCCGCCGACAACAGTCCGTCAGAGTCCTCGATCCTGGGCTGCCCTCTCTAGCTGTTTCCAGGTGTGTCCCCATCTTCTTGCTGTCTGCCTCAAGGTCCCGTCGACAGGTGTTCCCTTGGCCTTCCTCTTTTTCGTTTTCCCTGGGGGTTCCATGATAAGGCCTGTCTGGTGATGTTACGGGCTGGCTTCATCAGGGTGTGCCCAGTCCATCCCCATCTTCTTCTGCGCCGGATCTCATCTTCGGTTGGCAGTTGGTTGGTCCGCTGCCGCATGTCTGAGATGCTGATGGTGTTGGGCCAGTGGATCTGGAGGATTCTTCTCAGGCAGCTGTTGATGAAAGTCTGCACTTTCCTGGTGGTGGTCTTTGTTGTCCTCCATGTCTCGGCTCCATACAGTAGCACTGACTTGACGTTGGAGTTGAACAGCCTGATCTTCGTGCGAGTTGATACCACAGTGATGATGTAGACGACAGAAATGAACGAGAGAATACGATGACGAGGAAGATGCAGGTAACAAGAAATCAACGAGAGAATACGATGACGATGCAGGTAACAAGAAATCAACGTCAGAATACGATGACGATGTAGATGACAACAATCAAGGCGATGATGAAGTCACAGCAGCGCTATACCTTTGCTCTCTGGTTCTGGAACCACACCTGCACACCCCCGGACGCTGAGTCCTGTCTCCGCTGCCAGAGATTCTCGCACCTGGAAAAAAAAAAAGATAAAAAAAAAAAAATCAGTTTTCAGTGTCACGATAGCCCCAGCCGACCACACCGGGTCCCTTCCGTGGCATCACCTCGTAAAAAAAATAATAAATAAATAAAAAAACAAAATTTTAAAAAAATTAAAAAACCCGAAGAGAAATTCCACTCCTGTTATTGGGAGAAGGAAGGAGGGGGGAGGGGGAGGAGGAGCAGACTAAAAAAATAATACCTAGAGTTGACAACATTAGTTCAAGTATTGCCATTACATCAATACGGCGAAAGAAAAAAATCTAAGCCACGCTGTATAAGCCAGTCAGTACGTTAAGATCATTGCAATAAACCGGGAGGGGGGAGGGGGGTCATAAAAAGGCACATACGTGTAAGAAGCAAACAAACAACCAAACAAAAACGTTCTAAGCACTAGGACTGCACACAGTGGCCAGCCGGTGTCCATTTCAACGGTAAAACTCTCGCTGCTTCGTCGCCAAATAACCAACTCCAACACCACCACCACCACCACCACCATCACATCAACAACAGACGCACGCACGCACGTGCTGCATCTGTAAAGACACATATGCATGTGATCTACACAGGTCTGTTGCACTGACAGAACTGCAGCCGCAGCAGTGGTTAGTTCCAGCCGCAGCAGCAGCAGCAGCAGCAGCAGGCGGCGGCAGCAAAATCATCGTCATCATTCTCACCATCATCGTCCTCATCAGTCAAGTCTCTCTCTCTCTCTCTCTCTCTCTCCCTCTCTCTCTCTCTCTCTCTCCTCTCTCTCTCTCTCTCTCTCTCTCTCCCCCCCCCCCCCTCTCTCTCTCTCTCTCTCTCCCCCTCTCTCTCTCTCTCTCTCTCTCTCTCTGTGTCTCTCTCTCTCTCTTACCCTCCCCCCCAATGATCTTCACCTTCCGACATGGCTTGGGGTTGACCTCGAAGGAAGCCTTGAACTTTCGCCTCTGGGAGGTGGTCAGGATGGTCCTTGGCCGCTTGGGCCCTTTGCTGCTGCCCGCGTCCCCACACTCGTCGTCGTAGCCCAGGTCGCTGCCGTCACCTGCCACACACGGGTCCTTGCGATAAGCGCGCAGGGTTTGACCTCTCTCTATAGTCGCGCATGCGTAAAAACGATGTTAAAAAGGATGCGTTTTTTCGTGTAAGGTGCAACCTACCTGCGACATCGAAAAGCAGGTCGTCTGAGACCCGAAAGAGGGCAGTGTTTCCGTGATCGCTAGTTAGCTGTGTTGAGGTTTAGTGGTTTGTTCATGGGAAGGTCGTGAATTAACGAGCATCTCTCTCTCTCTCTCTCTCTCTCTGACACACACACACACACACACACGCGCGCGCGCAAGCGCGCGCGCACACACACACACACACACACATGCGCGCTCCCACTCACTTATGTGTGTATGTATGTGTGTGTGTATATATATAGAGATATGTGTGTGTATATATATATATATATATATATATATATATATATACTTGTGTGTGTGTGTGTGTGTGTGTGTGTGTGGAGTGAGAGAGAGAGAGAGAGAGAGAGAGAGAGAGAGAGAGAGAGAGAGAGGAGAGAGAAGCAAAGACAAATATGGAAGATGTAACACACACACACACACACACACACACACACACACACACACACACACACACACACACACACACACAGGAGTGTGTAAAAACGGTTAAATTCCTAGGTGTGTATTTAACCTCCAAACTTTCCTGGAATGTACACATTGAATATATTTTGAATAAAGCAGGAAAAGTTTAAACTTTTTGAAAATCATAAACAAACAACGGTGGGGGCAAGACATACATACTTTAACTTTATTATCTACTGCTCTTGTGCGTTCACGATTAATCTATGCTCAAGAAGTCTTTTTCAGCGCACCACAATATCTATTAAATAAACTACAGAGTATTGACTGCAAGGCTTACAAACTTGCTCTTGGAGTTCCCACACATACATCTAACATAGGAACATACAGTGAAATCGGAGTATTACCTCTGAATGCATTACGAAAAGCATGTGCTTCAAAATTCATATTAAAGAGTCTTTCACAGGATA
This sequence comes from Conus betulinus, assembly GCA_016801955.1. NCBI lineage: Eukaryota > Metazoa > Mollusca > Gastropoda > Neogastropoda > Conidae > Conus > Conus betulinus. The sequence goes on along the minus strand of JADBJO010003976.1, from coordinate 71,809 downwards.
ACTTCTGTGCAAATGAAGTGTCCTTAAATTCAGAAACAGATTTCGTGAAACGGGCCAGAAGAATACAATCTACAAAATCAATCCAGTCATTTGCCTCTAATCTCTCCTAAAAGATTCTAATATAAACGAAACAAAAATTGCTAATAAGCTGTCCATTTTACCTATTCCAAAATGGGAGCAAGCCAAAGCTACCTTTGATACAAATTATGCAAATGTGTCCAAAAAGGATCCACCGTACATATTGAAAAATGTCATCGATATTCATTTAGAAAATACATACAAAAACTATTTGAAAATGTATACGGATGGTTCAGTGCTAGATAATCTAGATACAGGAGCAGCATTTATAATACCTGATCTAAAAGTGGAAAAGTTGTACCATCTTGGTAGACATTTTTCAATATTCAGTGCTGAGCTAGTTGCCATTTTTGATGTCTCTACACCACGTCTTGGGTTTTCCTATTAACTCTTATCAAATTGTAGTATGCACCGATTCTAAATCGGCCCTTAGCGCTATTCAGTCTTCCAATCCAAAAGTACGTGCTGAGATGATAACAGAAATTAATCATGTCATACATCTTCTGTCGGCTAAATACATTACAGTTACATTTTGCTGGGTACCTTCTCATTGTGGAATTTCAGCAAATGAGAGGGTCGATCAGGCTGCAAGAAAGGCAGTCCGAAATGCCGAAGGATCAATACCACTTGACATGCCCTTAGATTTAAGTGAATGCTATTCTTTAATAAAAACGAAGCGTCCAGTAAAATTTCAGAAATGTATTAGAGAACTCAGAAATTAACTATTACCACAACTGTATTAACCCAATTCTGGAAAAAATCTATTGGCCTCATCAAGACCTGACCTTGCCTCCATACCTAGAGAAATACAAAGCTTAATGCACAGAATGCGTTTGAATTCACTTCGAACAAATTTAGCAAAAATGTTACATGTATGTGTGGAGAAAGATTTTTTGGAGTTGAACATCTGTTAATTCACTGTCCAAGAACAAAAAAGGTTATTAGCAAAACTGGTGACGATATTTCATCTGATGGATCCGGTTCCCTGTCTCTATCGAGAGTATTAAATGACTGGTTTTATCTTTACACAATTTGCAAAAGTTTGTCACATAGTTCAGTTGGTATTTATCTTTAAATTTGTTTAACATTTTTTCTGAGTGGTTAACCGCTCGTCCTTCTACACATTAATTGAACTGTTCGTACTACCTATCCAAATATGATTGACAGTGCTCAAGAACTGACAAAGTGGCCCATTGGACGCTCTCCTTTGGTATTATATATTGTGTAATTAGATTTTTTGTTCTTCGCTTTAACTTAATGCTTCCCCGAGATGAGGAGGGGGGGGGGGGGGGGGGGATAGGGGTTGCTCATTTGTTATTATAATTGAATCAGACAGACATGCACATGTTCACACAGACACACGCAGACATACTCGCTCAGACACATAAACACGCGCACACGCACGCGCGCACACACACACACACGCGCACACACACACACGCACGCGTGCACACGCGCATGCGTGCGCGCACACTTACACACACTCACATCGTCTGATATCACTTTTAGTGGAAAGATGTTAAACTGAGGAACAACAACAACAACACAACAACACACACTCACACACACACACACACACACACACACACACACACACACACACACACAACACACACACACACGCACACACACACCACATAATACAGGGAGAGAGCGAGTGCGCAGACCCGACAAATGCATCAACGAATTAACAAATGAACAAGTGAATGGATGCAGAAAGAAATTAAAAAAAAACCATAGATATCTAGATAAGTAAAGAAAGGAACAAACAATAATCGAGCAGGTATCGAAACAATCACACTCGCCCCCCCCCCCCCCCCCCCCACCAGTCCCCACCCCCTACCCCCACCCTTCGTCTCAAACAAGTCCACCCCCTTACTTTTGGGGCTGAGCGGCATGAGGGTGAACTCCTTCTCGAAGTCCAGCCGGCAGAACAGCTGGCCGTCCTTGACCACAAACTCGTCCCCCTTCTGCAGGCGGCGGCCGCAGGCGATGCAGGTGAAACAGGACAGGTGGTACACGCAGCCGGCCGCTCTCATCACCAGCTCGTGGGCCGGGATGGCCAGCAGGCACCCGTTACACTTGGTGCCGTACAGTCTGCAAGCCAAGCCAAACCCAACAGTAAAGAACAGTAGATGGGGGTGACTAGCATCAGGAGACTTCACCACCCTTATATTGCCTACCTGTGTCTACCACCTCTTTCAGTGTCTGAAGATTGTGGCAACTAACTCCTTTTTCTCGATCTAGCTGCCCATTCTGCCCCTATGCTTTGTAAATCTGCGACATACAGAACTCTGTGTGTGTGTGTGTGTGTGTGTGTGTGTGTGTGTGTGTGTGTGTGTGTGTGTGTGTGTGTGGATGCCTGAGTATATATATATATATATATATATATATATATATATATATATATATATATAAAGTATGGTTATAGTATGTTGTTGTTTCATCCTCGTCTCTTTTTGCTTTGATTTTTCTTCCTCTGATGTATAAAAAAAAAAAAAAAAAAAAAAAACTCTCTTCAACTGAATCCCATTCACTTACCGATACATGTACAACTACATTTTTGAATTGAAAATCATTGTGAATGGATCGTGACCGATAATGTGATATATACAAATGCTGATGTTGAAGAAGAGAAATAAAACGTTTGAAAACAAAAGAAAATGAAAAACGTCTCTCTCTCTTTTTTAAGACCTGTAACACATCCTTCCTATTTCAGTTCCAGTTTCCTTCCTAAGTTTCAGTTTCAGTTCTCTACTCTAGTTTCAGTTTCAGCATTGTCACAACACTGGAAAAAAAAAAAGTTCTATCATGAACGAAAAATGTCTACGCCGTGTCCCAACCTTTGAACAGAACTGCCTGTCAACACACACACACACACACACACACACACACACACACACACACACACACGCCAGACCTAGTTAAACGTTAATTCATGGACAGAATCTATAATCTATCAATATTCTTCCGAGTCTTAACAACACCATGCCGTGGTTAGAGAGAGTAACCTGCCCTTCCGCATCGCTTTTCTTCCCAAGATTGAAAATGGAATAAAGGAATAAATAGATAACCGAATGAGTACATAATAATAATAATAACAATAGTAACACAACAAACAACAGCAACAGCAAAGCGTTGCCACAAAAACACATACAAAGCCATACGGGCAAAAAACAAACACAGGAGAACGGGCGGCTGGTAGGTATCTGGTCAGACAAAACAGCGTTGACATTTCCACTGTGTAGCACAGCAGGATTGTAACACAAAGTGGCAGATTATGAACTGTAACCAGAGAACAAAAGAGACATGAATAGTCAGAAAGTAACAGAAAAAGAAAAAAGCATCTCAGTTAGTGGAGCTGTAGTTGCCACTTCACTCGCCAGTGTTAATGAAATCCTGCTTTCCTCCCACTTATTCCCCCCCCCCCCCCCCCCCCAAACCCCGGAGAGACTCCGCCCCCTCCATCCCACCTCCAACGTTCCCCAAACAAACAAACAGAAAAGATTCAAAGCAAATAACAATAACAAACAAACAAACAACGCTACCTTTTGCCCAAACTTGATAAACGAACGCAATTCACAGGGCAAGATCAATGTTTCCCAACCATCCGACTTTTATCTTTCAGATTTTGGAACTCGTACGAAAACGTCAGAAGCCGGGACAGTGCCGGAAACGGGGAGGGAAGGCTTTGGGGGGGGGGGGGGGGGGGGGGGGGCGCAACATTCCCATCTCGTCCTTCGCTCCTGCATATCCCCCCCCCCCCCCCCCCCCCCCCCATCCCCACCCCACCCCACCCTTCCCCCTTCTCCTCCAGCTCCGTGGGAGCGATCGAGGCGAGACAAACCCCCACGTGCACAACAACAAAATGCCACGGTGCCGCCGCGCTGCTGGCCCTAGCGGTCCCCTCTCCTCTGGCAGCAGCAGCCGGCACCACCACCACCAACAACAACAGCGGCGAACAAATCTAATCTGCTTGTGTTGCGGTAATGGAAATTAATCCAATCGCCTTGTTACTAGCACCCACATCAAGCCCCCTTCCCCTGCCTTTCTCTCCCCCCCGCACTCCCCCCCCCCCTTCCCCCGCCATGACGGACAGGGGGTGTGAGTGGGATGTTGTGGGTGGAGGGGTCGGGTGAGGGGTGGGGGGGTTGGGACCGGGGGAGAGGGAAGGGAGGGGGGGGGAGAGACACGTTTCTGGGGGGTTCCGCAAGCTCTCAGAAGTGGCGGA
>JADBJO010003976.1:47500-60000 GCA_016801955.1 Conus betulinus | reverse complement strand
TGGAGAGACAGACAGAAATGGGAGAGAGAGAGAGAGAGAGAGAGAGAGAGAGAGAGAGAGAGAGAGAGAGAGACAGACAGACAGACAGAGACAGACAGACAGACAGACAGAGAACGGACGGACAGACAGAGACAGACAGAGATGAACAGAAACAGAGACAGACAGACAGAGACAGAGACAAGACAGACAGACAGAAACAGAGAGACAAGAGACATAGTGTGGGGCAGACTGACAGACAGACGAACGAAAAACGAGAGAGAGAGAGAGAGAGAGAGAGAGAGAGAGAGAGAGAGAGAGAGAGGCAGACAGACAGCCAGACAGCAGCGAAAAGAAGCCGGACAGGCAGTGGTCCAGCAGTATCAGCAAGGAAACCCACCTGGTCCCTGTCGCCGCCGAGCGCACCGCCCGCCCCTCTCCTCATTCAGACAACTCCGCAGAAACGGGGAAATGTCGCCACTGTCCAACTTGACCCGCTCTTCCCTCCCTCATCCCCCCTCCCCCCCCGCCCCCCCCCCCCCCCCCGCCCCCCGCCCACCGCCCCTCCCTTTCCCCATCCCCACCCACCCATCCACCCACCACCACTACCTACCACACCCCACCTCCGTCCTTCCTTCCTTCCTTCCCTCCCTCCCAGCCGATCATTATCATCACAGGTCCCCCTCTAACCTCTCCTGCTAGCCCTTTTCTGGGAAGAAAAGAAAAAGAAAATGACAAAAAGAGGGGGGGGGGGGGGGGGGGGGGGGGGGGGGGGGGGGGGGAAAAGGAAAAAAAAAAAAAAAGAGAAAAAAAGCAAACATAAAAAACCCCACTCTCCTCATAATCAAAACATGGCATGTCAGTTGTACTTTTTTTTTTTTCCTCTCAATTTCTTTTTCATTTCTTTCTTTATTCCCTCTTTCTCTCGTTTTCCTTTTATTTCTTTTTTTTTTCTTCTTTCTTTTTTTTTTTTTTTGCGTCGTTTCTCTCTCTCCCCTCCCTCCCCCCTTATCTTTTTAGTTTATTTATTGATTTATTCTTTATCTGTTTCTTAAGGAATCGATTTTGTTAATGAGACAACTCTAATATATGGCCCTTCGCGATCGGCTACGCAAAAAAAAAAGGAAAAAAAATTCAACTTAGTTTTTCTTCTTCTGTTCTACCTTTCTCTCTTTCCTCCTCTTCTTTTGAAGAAAAAAAAAGAAAGAAAGAAAAACATTGTTGTAAAGAAAAAAAACAAATCCGCCAAACGCCAAGTTTACTTTTAAACATTCCGTTTAAAGCTTTCGAACAAAGTAATCATGTATTCGTTCACTTCTTTCCTCCTGTTTTTTATTCATTTTTATTTTCTTTCTTTTTTTTCTTTTTTTTTTTTTTCTTCCTTCTTTCCCCCCCCCCCCCCCCCCCCCCCCCCCTCTTCTTTCCGTACTTTTCTTCTATCTTTCTATCAGTTTTTCCTTCCTTCTTCTTGTTCCCATTTCTCCTTCTTACTTTCTGCAGTTCTTCCCATCTCTCCTTCTTTCTTTCTTCCAATTTTTCTTTCCTTCCTACGTTTTTTTTTCTTTTTTTTTCTTAAAGAATGTACTTGTTGTTGTTGTTGTTGTTGTTGTTTGGATTATCAAACGCAAAGATCTTTCCATGCCGTTCATGATCATCAATTTCAGTTTCACTGTGGGTTTGTAGACCACTAGTTTCAGAACTCTCACCACGTTTAAGAGAGAGAGAGAGAGAGAGAGAGAGAGAGAGAGAGAGAGAGAGAGAGAGAGAGAGACAGACAGACAGACAGACAGACAGAGTGTGAGACAGACAGACAGAGAGACAGAGACATAGAGTGTGTGTGAGAGAGACAGAGACAGAGTGAGTGTGAGACAGACAGACATAGACAGAGAGTGTGTGCGAGACAGACAGAGAGTGTGAGACAGATATAGACTGACAGACAGACAGACAGACAGAGGAGCTACTCCTGTCATAAAAAGCAGAACCTGCAACAATTACTTCTGTCACAAAACAAACCAGGAAAAACGAATTCATAACCTATCAATCTATACACTGTCATCAGTACGGCGCCTCTTTCAATCTCTTTTCTATTATAGCCCCCGCCCATCAAATACGGACTCAGGGCTGTTAACGTTTAGAGTGAGTAAGGCAGGCAGGCAGCAGTGGGGGGGGGGGGGGGGGGGGGGGGGGGGGGGGGGGGGGGGGGGTGTCCTGTTCCCCTTACCCTCAAAACAAACAAACAAACAAAAGAACAAATCACAAGGAAAAGAATACGCATTTTTTTACGACATAGAATACAACAAATTTGCAACATGACGTATATAACCGACATTTTCAAGGAAGATAACTCTCTGTCATGTTGAGGCCGACATTTGCTATTTTGCTTATTTTTCAAACCCCGCATTAAAAGAAATAAGCTAAAGACTTTTTGTTTGTTTGTTTTGTTTGTTTGTTTGTTGTTAAATGCAACTGAAATATACGCTTTCAAGCTATAGGAGCAAACAGACATTGTAGAATACACAGCCAGAGTGTACTCTACACATTTTGCACGGTGTTACTACGTTGTCACCAGATTACGACGAAACGCTGGCAGATCATACATTGTAAAAGAGAACGAAGTACGTACAAAGTCCCTCTAGATTATGGACAGACTTTAAAAAAATGAAAAAAAAAAAAAAAATAGAAAAAAAAAACGAGAAAAAAAAGAAACAAAAATAGTGGACACTAAGTGTCAATTTTCAGCGTCTGTGTGCCATTTTTTTTTTTACCCGTGTGTGTGTGTGTGTGTGTGTGTGTGCGCGCGCGCGCGTGTGCGTGCGAGTGTGTGCGTTTCTTATTACGCCCTTCAGCTTATTATTATGCTCCTCCACACACACACACACACACACACACACACACACACACACCCGCCCTTTGTCCAGGAGTGATGCCGTTTTCGTTCAGTTACTACATGTTAGAAACTGACGTGCATATATATTTTGTAGATGGTTCTTTTGTTTGTTGCTTTCTTTTCAAGACGGGATCTTAATTGTTTTTCTTATAGAAACTGAAGTCAATATTTCGTAGATGGTTCTTTGTTTTGTTGTTGTTGTTGTTGCTGCTGCTGTTGCTTTATTTCAAGACGGGATTTTTACTTTGTTTCAGTTGTTCGCTTGTTTGTTTGTTTGTTTATTTACTTGTTGTGCCGAGTGCAGAGACAACACTGACAGGGCACTGTGTGGTCGACTAGGCTGTATAGTAGGAAGAAAAACTGCGTGTTTCTTGTCCGTCAGACGACAGTCCGCGTGTTTGTTGTCCGTCGAGACGACGAAGACCATCCACTCATCCTGGGATCGGGAAGGGGGGTGTGGGGGGGGGGGTGCGTACATGGTGGTCAGGCCGATCTGCGCCCGGAAAGATCTATCACAGTACGGACAGGGGATGGTGGCAGCAGCTGGAGATCTGCTGACACTGGTCTTCCTGATCATCCTGCGCTGCTCAGCTGCAGCAGTTTCTGTTGCTTTCACAGGTCCTCTGTCTCTGCACCCCCCCCCCCCCCCCCCCCCCCCCCCCCCCCCCCCCCGACGCTACCGGATTCGAACCCGCAACTTTTTGGATGGGTGGGCGTCTTACTGCGTGCCTTTTTTTTTTTAGACAGGATGTGTGACTTCACTGTATAATAGCAACACTGAAAGTGTCAAAGAACCGGCTCACCGGAAACAGCCGAACGCCCATAACTGTCAGAATCCGTTCTCCTGAGGATGTTGCCCACAAACTGCACGGGACGAGAGAAAGAGAGGTGTGTGTATGGGGGGGGGGGGGGGGGGGGGGGGTAAGGGGAATAAAGTGGGGGCGGGAGTAAGTGAGGCGGGGGGGGGGGGGGGGGGGGGGGGGGGGGGGAGAGAGGCTGTCGCTTGTAAATCCTTCTCTCTCTCTCTCTCTCTCTCTCTCTCTCTCTCTCTCTCTCTCACACACACACACACACACACACACACACACACACCGAGGCTGACGTGCCGAGTCCACTGCCCGACACCTATTGTGCCCTCCCCCCTACCCAGGGAAGGCCTATTAAAAGAGGGGACTAAACCTGCCATGAATGGCAGGCCCCGGTGCCAGGATTAACGGCCGCAGTCTGGAAGTCGAGTCTCCCCGAGTCGTGAAGGAATCACCGCCGGTCGGATGTACACTTGCCGAGCTCTTTTGACGAGGGCTGACTGAATACATCCATATCTCTCTCTCTCTCTCTCTCCTCTCTCTCTCTCTCTCTCTCTCCTCTCTCTCTCTCTCTCTCTCTCTCTCTCTCTCTCTCTCTCTGTGTGCACGCCCACATAATGAGAAATATGATAGATACGGGTCAGTGTTGTGTCGTCGTCTGCTCTTGTAAGCGCCGGGCTTGTGTCAATCCGGGAGAAAAGAGCGGTTAAACCCTGTCCCGCTCTGTCCCAAGACTAATTAGTTTCATTACGCGCGAGACCTCTATCCCATAGGACCTTTTGTCCAGGGGTTTGTGGGGAGGGGGGGGGGTGATAGGACAAAAGACCTGCACTCCCATCCCCCCACCCCCACCCCCACCCACCCCTTTCCTTACAGTAGTCTAACTCCTTCCAACAAAAGCCCTTATCGCATCCCCCCCCCCCCCCTTCCTTGCAGCCGGTCCAGACCTACACCCCCCGGGGTGGATCCGGCGACGAATCCGGATACCTCGTCATTTGCCAATTAAGGCCGGGGCCGGAGCTAAGACAGCTATTGAGGAGCTACCTAAGGACGACTCTAGCGACCCCGACATGCCTGCAAGTCAGCATGTGTTGGGAGCGCTTTCATAATGAACTCCCCTTCCTTTGTCCATTGTTGTAGAGCGGCGGGCCTGACCGCTCCAGGAAGAGCGGGCTATCGGATGGGGACTTTTCGGGGGGGGGGGGGGGGGGGGGCTCCGTGTAGGCTTGGTCCCTATCTCCGTCGGGTCGGGTGTGCTTGCCCTGCCTTGTCCAGCCAGGCACCACTTCCACCCCGGGTGGAGGAGGATTCACCTGCCAGAGCGCGTCAGCTTTTCTTGCTTTTCTAAACGGCTGTCAAAGTGACTGGGTCTCTCTCTCTCTCTCTCTCTCTCTCCCCCCCCCCCCCCCCCCCCCCCCACCTACGTCTTCAGCGTGTGGCTTGCCTGTCAGTGTATCGGGTACGGGGAATTGGGGGGGGGGGAGGGGGGGAGGAATGGGGGGTGGAGAGGAGGTCGAGGTGAATGTCTGAATGATGAGGACGTGGAGTGTACAACCGTCAAAGGAACATCTATCTTTTAGGGGGGTGACACGGAGAATAGAGGATGGGGGCGTGTGGGGAGGGTGGTGGGGGTGGGTGGGTGGATGGGAAGGATCTGACGTTATCGGTGTCTTGTCCTGTGTGCGTGCGTGCGTGCGTGCGTGAGTGTGTGCGTGCGTGCGTGCATACGTGTGTGCGTGCGTGCGTGCGTGCGTACACCCTTCCCTTTCCCCCCACTGAGGACTCGGCGTCTTGTGCCCCACCTGTCAGCACTCTGTGTCACGTGAACACACTTTCTAGCGTGACGAGGACTTCAGACAACCAGAGAAGAAAAAGCTTTTACATAACAGATTAACATCTGACTCAGATTTCTCTCTCTCTCTCTCTCTCTCTCTCTCTCTCTCTCTCTCTCTCTCTCTTGTAAATGCAGATGAACAAAACCGAAGCTGACTGAACAGTACACCTTCCATGAGAGCCAATGCAGAATCATAACGCTGGTCACAGCAACGAGCAACAACGGCACAAGGGAGAGCGCAAACCTCAGCCACGTCGACCGGATCCTGGATCGGCCCGTTTGATCTGGATCGGTGCCAAAACACGGTGGCTTCGTCCTTGGCCTACAATTCATCTTTCCACCGAGTTTCTTCAATTCAAACCCTGGAGCGTTTTTTTAAGTCACCTTGCTGAACGGATCTTGGGTCTGGCTCTTCTTCCGGATCCGCACCAACATTTACTGGGTTTGAGCATAGGCCACGCTCCATCATTTACATCAAGATCCGTTTAAAGCCGGTTGGGTCTTCTTTGCGTGAAGAGGTCGAAACGCCTGCTGTTTTGCTTTCTCGTGTGTGTGGTCTCTTTTTCGTTTGGAACATCTACATAAAAGCTAGGATCATCGTGAAATTGAGAAAGCTTGTGATAACTTTAATGAAACGCATTGTTGGATTTGGTATGTGTGCGTGCGTGCGTGTGTGTGTGTGTGTGTGTGTGTGTGTGTGTGTGTGTGTGTGTGTGTGTGTGTGTGTGGTGTGTGTGTGCGTGCGCGCGCGCGCGCACGCTTGTGTGTGTATATATATATATATGTGTGTGTGTGTGTGTGTGTGTGTGTGTGTGTGAATGCAAAGCGTTCACTCACGAGACTTAGGCTTAAAGTTTAATAAAAACAAACAAACAAAAACAAAAACAAAACAAAAAAAAAAACCTGGGGTGGGACTGGAGTCCACCTAAATTTTAACTACGAAGAGAAAATCTGAAAAGTGAGAGGAAAAGGGAAAACCATTTTACACCTAACCCCGAATGGGAATCGAACCTTCGAACAAGAAAGTCTGACGCATTACTCACATGGTCAACCCCCCCCCCCCCCCCCCCCCCCCCCCCCCCCCCGCCCTAGAACTGATCTGAGTAATGCCTGTTGCTGTTCTTTCATACTGAAGGTAATCCCGTGACGAAGTTTGTCTCCTAATGCATTGGTAGGGGAACTTGAATTATGGTTATAGAGGTTGTGGTACAATCGGCCGTCCGGTATTGAAGCGCACGATGGGAGCCGGAATAGCTCAGTGGTAGAGCGCCGGACTCGTAATCTTGGGGTTGCGGGTTCGAATCTCCGCCGGGACGTTTTGGTGCAAGGTGATTTTTCCCTCGGAGTTAACACTGGTTCTGACTCCATTTTCCATACGGGTCCTTCGAATGAGACTATAACCCGAGGTTCCGTGTCTGAACGCACGCACACAACAACTTGCACACACACGTCAAATCCCATCACCGACTTTCGGAAGAGAAGGCCAGTTTTGGCCGTTGGTATGGATGACATAGCATGCACCTTCCCCGAAGTTGGAGTATGGCTGTCGCAATGGTGGGATTTTAAAAAAAAAAAAAAAAAAAAAGGTCATACACACAAAACTCCACTCCCTTTGTTGGGCAGATGGGATTAATCCTTGCCTTTTTATACAGGGGGTGTCCGCAGGAGTATCAGCCTGCGTACGCAGAAGAAGATGAAGAAGAAGAAGAAGAAAACAAAAAAAAAAAAAAACAAAAAAAAAATGCGCGTGGTACAATACAGTTTTAAAGAGCCCACGGAAAGTACTTTGTTTTTTAATTCGGCGCTGGTATTTTACCTTTTCCTGTCTCCTGGCAACCGCGCAGCGCCCTTTCCCGGTTGTTAAGGGCGTTCGGCGCGCGCAACAAGCAAGCAATCAAACAACCAACCAACCGAGACAAACTATAAAGTCCCATCTTGAAAGAAAGCAACAAACAATAAAACCAAATAAAACCACCTACAACATATTCACTTCCATTTCTATCTAACTTGTAATCGAACGAAAACGGTGTCATCCCCGGCCTTTGGGAGTGTGTGTGTGTGTGTGTGTGTGGGGGGGGGGGGGGGGGGGGGGGGGGGGGGGGGGGGGAAGGGGGGGGAAGGGGGGGGGGGGGCAAAATAATAAACTGAAAGGCGCAAAAAGACACACACACACACACACACACACACACACACACACGCACACACACGCACGCACGCACGCACGCACGCACACACACCATATTAGCAGACACACACTGCAGAGCGGACAATTTAGTGTCCACTCTTGGCTGTGCTACAGTGTAACCAAGGAGATGGACTGAGTGTTCTGCCACTGCTACCTGGTCACTACGTTACAACTTTAAAAAAAAAAAAAAAAAAGCTGGAATATTATTAAGTGTAAGGAAAGAACTGAAGTACAAGGACATTATAGAAAGGACATTGCACAAAGCAAGATGAATCAACAACAAAGGATGGAAAACGGAACATGACAGTAGAAAAACAAACAAACAAACAAACAAACGACGAACGAACGAACAAACAAACAAACAAATAAACGTACAAGCAAACGAACAAACAAACAAACAAAAAAGACAGAGTCAAAGAGAATTACCAGAAGTTGAAGTTACAAACACACACATTTTCAGCGGGGGGGGGGGGGGGGGGGGGGGGGGGGGGGGGGGGGGGGGGTTATACAATTTCAATTACAATGCCCTAAAAAATGTGCCGGGGGGGGGGGGGGGGGGGGGGGGGGGGGGGGGGGGGGGGGGTGGGGGGGGGGGGGTTATACAATTTCAATTACAATGCCCTAAAATGTGTGCCGGCGGCAGCATAGACCTTAAAGGGCCATGTTTGTATTTGTTCCCCACAACTATGTTAGATGGAACAACGACTGATTTTTCTTCATCTATACTGTACAGAGAGAAGGGGGAGGGGGCGGAGAGAGAGAGAGAGAGAGAGAGAGAGAGAGTCAAACAGACAGAAACAGAGAGAAAAAGAGAGACAGAGGGAGAGAGAGCAGGGAAGGGGGGGGGGGAGAGATCAAATCCTCATTTATGAAAACAAAACCTGGTTAAATTAAAGACAAACGAAGAAACTGCGAGCTATTTTTCATCATAAAAAAATTCTGTCCCCCCCGTTAATTTCACAGAAAGAAACGTACAAGACGTAATATAAATAACACAGAGTAGTAACACCCCCACCCCACCCCCCCCAAAAAAAAAGAAAAAAAAACATAGTAATTATAACAAACACCCCTTTCACAAAACGCAGCAGGAGAAAAGAGAGAACAAGTGGGAGTGTGGACAGCGAGCGGAGCTATTGACCACTGGTACTGTGATCTAAGGACTGCAGTAGTCAGTCAGACACACGTCGAGCTGACAGCAGAGGGTTGAGATGACACCTGACTAACTCGCTAAACGCTATACACCTAGTCTTCTTCGCCAGTTCTGTCTTTTTGTTTTGTTTTTTTTATGCTTTTTTTTTTTGTCTTTTTTTTTTCTTCCCTTTAAAGAGTCGCTACCCCGCTTTCGCTAGGCCGGTCACATTTCTACCAGCTGAGACCAGTAGCGCCGTTTTCTAAAAATACTGGTTATTTGGTATAAGAGAGAGAGAGAGAGAGAGAGAGAGAGAGAGAGAGAGAGAGAGAGAGAGAGAGAGAGAGACTCTCGACACCCATATTCTTCGAATACCAAAAAGAAAAAAAAAAAAAAAAAAGTAAGTTAATCAAGGCAATGTGATACGCAAGCGGAAAAACAGGGGAGTTAACCCAACGGGTAGGTGTGACGACGGAAATGTCGTCATCCCCAGTCATTATGGGACTAATTGACGGCCAGAGACACACCCCAGTCACCGTGCGCGTCTCAAAGACCTAAAGCCTGCGAGAGTCTTGTGCCCGCCACCAGAACTTTTCACCATGTCGTTTTCTGTCAGTGTAAGTCGGACTACAAGCCCAGTCAATCGCACAAGGCTTTTTCAAGAGCTGTCACAAATCAGACGAGTAAAAAAAAAAGAAAATCCTGTTCTAGAAAGCACCACACCACACACACACACACACACACACACACACACACATGGGTGTCTTCAAAACTGTGCTGCCGTTTGATAACTAAACTATTGACATCCTTACAAATTCGATGAAAGAAAATCACTTACACGCACAACACACACACGCGCGCGTGCGCGCGCGCACGCACACACACACACACACACACACACACACACACACACACACACTGCAATACCCCATAACAAAAGACTCAAAACTGCAGCAAACATACCAATACAAATCGATATCACAAGCGTGAACAAGAAAAACAGTCCACTGTGTTCTGCTACAAGGTTGTTTGTTGATAAATTAAATCACAGATTTCATGAAACTGGTCACTTCAGTTTCAGTTCAGTTTTGAAGCTATTCCATGTCTTTGTTTTTAAGAAAGATTTTTTTTTAAACGAAATTCCCGGTGTGTTTTTTTCGAAGGTGTGTTTTTAAAGAGTTGTGTGAATAAGTTTGTTTGTTTGTTTTTTTTACAATGGTTTGTGAGTTAACTTCAACGCGGTGACAGCCCTGATATGGCCCTTTGCGGTCGGCTGGGCTATAAGCAACATCACCATTACCATTACCTTATGTCTGTTTTCTGAAACAAAATGGCGAGGAAAGTTCCAGCTAGCAAGCAAGAGAGAGGAACTGCTGTTGTCCAGATCATGTGAGAGGTTATTTTGGGGGGAGCCTACACCTTTTTCTTTTAATATATTTTCGTGGCTTTTTTTTTTTTTTTATTTTTCTTTAACTTCTGGAAATGAGAGAGAGAGAGAGAGAGAGAGAGAGAGAGAGAGAGAGAGAGAGAGAGAGAGAGAGAGAGGGGTAGGACTAGCACTGTCGGCAGAATTGAACACTGTCTGCCATGCTCATAGTTCAGCGACTAGGTGATCAACAGCTGTCGTCGTTTGTTTCTTTTTCAAGATATCATCTTCACTGATGATCTGGCCTGGTGGGGATGTGACGGGTTTGTTTGTTTGTTCGTTTGTTTGTTTGTTTTGTCCCTGTATGCCGGTATGGGTTTTTACGGCCCTAAAAAGGCTCCGTGGGTTCGGGATCATGTCGTTGTGATAGCCAAAAACAAAACAAAACAAAACAAAAAGAACAGAAAGAAAGAAAGAAAGAAAGAGAGAGAAAAAAAAATAACTGGGACACACTTTAGTATGTCAGCTTCCAATCTCCGACACGAACTATAGACTGCGCTAAATTGTTTTGTCATCCATCCTGGTCGATTTCCACTCCCATGTGCTTTTTTTTTTCCCCTACACAGTAGTAATCCTGCCCAACACATTCAATATTATAGGAAAAGACAAGGCAAAAGTAGAGAAAGGGAAGAACAACGTTGGTTGGGGGGGGGGGGGGGGGGGGGCTGCGACAGCTAGCTAGCTAACTGCGTCCATCCACTTCCTGACGAAACAGGCCAGTCCCAGCTGTACCAGAAACAGACAGAGCCTGGTCCAGTCAGCGGATAAGCCATTTCTGTTGATACTCGTCATCGTCATCGCCAACGTCTGCGTCCTCCTTCTCCTCATCATTAAGAGTAGCGCTTACTTCAGCAGCAGTAGCCCAGGACCAGCGATAGCACAGTGGTAGTAGTACTAGCAGCAGCAGCAGCAGCATCAATAGTACTAGTTGTAGTAATAGCATCAGCAGTAGCAGTAATAAAAGTAGTAGTAATAGCAGTAGCAGTATTATCAATAGTAGCATAGTAGTATAGCATCAGCAGTAGCAGTATTGATAGTAGTAGTAGTAATGGCAGCAGCAATAGCAGTATTAATAGTAGTAGTAATAGCAGCAGCAATAGCAGTATTAATAGTAGTAGTAATGGCAGCAGCAATAGCAGTATTAATAGTGTCAGAAGTAGTAGTTGTTGTAGTAGTAGTAAGCATCAGCAGCAGCAGCAGCGGCGGCAGCCATCAGAAGACCAACAAGACGAACATCCAATCGTCCTCCGGTACTTGGTGGCAGCCAGGGCGTGTCCTTCTCATCAGCTGCTCATCAGCTTCGAGTCCGTGTATCGCCGTAATCATCGCCATTACCCCGACCATCGCCTTCGTCGTCGTCGTCGTCGTCGTCGTCGTCGTCACCCATGCGACGAACAACAATAGCAACATCGTCACCCGTCGTCGTTGTCGTCGTCATCATCATTATCATCCTCAGCATCACTGACGTCATCGTCGTCACCACAGTCATCATAGTCACGTTTATCTCATGAAATCGCATCAGTCCAAAAGAGAGGGGGGCGACAACAACGGAACGGGGAAAGGGGAAGGAGAGGGGGGGGGGGGACCACTTTACAAGCTACCCCCCCCCCCCCCCCCCCCCCCCCCCCCCATCAATTTGATAAAAAGCATAAGCGTCAACTGTTTTCAAATGGGTACAATTCCGCTCTTACCTACACACACACACACACACACACACACACACACACACACACACACAGTCACTCACTCACTCACACACACATACATACACAGGCACACATCCGCGCCCACGCACGCACGAACACACACACACACACACACACACACACACACACACACACACACACCCTCGCCCCGACTCTTCCCCTCCACCCCACCTCTCTCTCGCTCTCTCCCCCAACCCCTTTCTCTCTCTGTCTCTGTCTCTGTCTCTCTCTTCTCTCTCTCTCTCTCTCCTCTCTCTCTCTCTCTCTCTCTCTCATCCTCTCTCTCTCTCTCTTTCTCTTTTTCCCTCCCCCGTCTCTCTCCCCACCCCACTCTCTCATCCTCCCTCTCTCTTTCTCCTCCTTTCCCTCCCCCTTCTCTCCTCCCAACGCCACTCTCTCCTCACCCTCTCTCTTCTTCTCCTTTTTCCCTCCCCCTCTCTCTCCACCCACTCTCTCTCTCTCTCTCTCTCCCCACCCCCACCCCCCTCTCTCTCTCTCTCTCTCTCCCCTCTCCCCCTCCCCCTCTCTCTCTCTCTCTCCTCTGTTCCCTC
>JADBJO010003976.1:40000-42500 GCA_016801955.1 Conus betulinus | reverse complement strand
TGCTAGTGCGGCACACTAGTAAAAGTGAGTGAAGACCCCCCACTATGTTCCTACATTCGTTTCGAGTACATGCATGCGTGCGTAACGCGCGCGATGTATGTTTTGGTGAAAGAGCACGCACGCGTACACCTTAAATTCGTTTGAATGCATGGCGATGCAAGTGTGTCTGTTTTCTTTTCACACCTCGCCATTGTGTATTTTCCTTTTCGTTCCCTTTCATTCACTGACAAAAAAAAAGAATATTGAAGGATATATGAATCATCCCAGCACTCGGCTTCTCTTCTTCTTCCGAGATGCACACGCGACACTTGTCGTTTTCTTCTGAGAATTTTCCGGTATTATTTGTTTCTTCTCGGTATTATGATACTGGTCATTCGGGAATGAAAGTTTAATTGTGGAAACTGAAAATGAAGAAAAAAAACGGTTGGGAGAGAGAGAGAGAGAGAGAGAGAGAGAGAGAGAGAGAGAGAGAGAGGAGAGAGAGAGAGAGAGAGAGAGAGAGAGCCGGAATAGCTCAGTTGGTAGAGCGCCGGACTCGTGATCCTGGGGTTGCGGGTTTCGAATTTCAGTACAGGGGGATCTTTCCCTCGGAGTTAAGATTGCTTCTGACTCCATTCCCCACACAGTCCTTCGAATGAGACTATAAACCGAGGTTCCGTGTGTGAACGTGCGCACAACATCTTGCACACACGTCAAATCCCATCACCAACTGTCGGAAGAGAAGGCCAGTTTGGCCGTTGGTATGGATGACACGGTACACATAGCATGCACCTTCCCCGAAGTTGGAGTATGGCTGCTTAATGGCGGGATTAAAAAAAAAGGTCATACACACACAAAACTCCACTGCCTGTCTATACAGGCAGTGTCCGCAGGAGTATCAGCCTGCGTACGCAGAAAGAAAGAAAGAAAGGGAGGGAGAGAGAGACAGAGAGAGAGAGACAGAGACAGAGAGATAGACAGAGACCAAGAGAGAGAGAGAGAGAGAATACTCGAAAGAAATGCGCGTGTTTTACCGAGTGATTTACAAGTACCATGTAACCAGGCACTAAAAACCAACGAACAACCAAACAAATAAAACAAGCACCATACATGGTAGTGTATAAAACATACGACATAAATCCCCTCACTGCGCCTGCCCGGGAAAAGCTGAAATGACGATCGCTTGTCCGCTCTGCATGCCCGACGTGATGCTATGTAAACCAATCACTCAAGACGAGGATTGCCTTCGCCACTGCCAACCAAGATGGCGGCTGCCAGCTATCACAAGTCTTGAAGCATGTGTCAATGAGAGCGATGGTTTGATGCTTACTTTTCGTTTTGGTTGGTTGTGTGGCTGTTGATTAGAGATCATCACGCTGTGTTGATATTAAAAAAAAAAAAAAAAAAAACAGAAGGAAGGAAAGAAAGAAAGAAAGAATGAATGAATGAATGAATGAAAGGGGGGGGAAAAAAAGGAATCTTGAAAACCATCGAAGCTCATAGAGACCGTAGAACTAAGACACCGAAGTAATTGAACAAACATCCCAAGAGTTGTCTCCACTTCATACGGAGGTGGTGGGGGCGAGTTAGTGCCTATGTTGCAGTGCGGCAAAGCTTTTTTTTTTTTTTCAGGTCCGCTCAGTTGTTCGTTCGTTCGTTCGTTTGTTGGTGGGTGAGTTTAACGTCCTGTCGGCCTGAGGCCCTTCAGAACACGCTACACTACTCAGTTGTCTGCCCTGCCTCCTCTTTCCCCTTCCTCAGTATGGAAGACGACGGTGTTGGAGCGTTCGCGTGGTCTTGTCCTATGTTCTTATCATTCCAACTTCGGTGTCCTCGCGGTGTTCACCACCAGGTGACTTGCATCATACTGCCTGGCAGCTCCAAGGACCTAAGCACTTGTGATTCAAACTGGATTTTGAGCTTCTTCCGAGTCTTCTGCAATGAGGAGAATACTGATCGCTCACGTCATATTGTTTTCTGTAGCCCAGCCGACCGCGTAGGGCCATATCACGGTTGTCACCACGTGAAAAAAAAATGCCTGTATAAATTGTTGAAAAACAAAAATCGTTGTAAAACCTGAAAAAAAAGTTCTGCATTCAGTTTTGGATTAAATAAAAATGTTAACTTATTTTTAAAATATAAAAAAAAAAAAAAAAATCACAGGACGTCTCTGAATTATGAATCTTCAAAAATAATATGTGTTACTGAAGTTTTACCTGCACTTTCGTTTCTTAGGATTTAACGGTAACTTACTAAGTAGCCTTTACAGCATTCGTCGCATCACGTCGGTTGGTGTTACCGTTCCTTTTCTTCAATCAGTGCGGAGTATTCATCTCTGAACAATCGCCACATACTTCAATTTCAAGACAAAGAGTGATTAAAACTGGGCTCTTACTTTCGTCCAGTTTTTCTTCTTTTTTTTCCCAATTTTTTTTTTCCTCCAATCACGAACAGAGCACACATTACACTGGATTTATGGATTCAGAGAGAGAGAGAGAGAGACAGAGACAGAGACAGAGAG
>JADBJO010003976.1:2500-27500 GCA_016801955.1 Conus betulinus | reverse complement strand
GTTCCTACATTTCCATACCTGTTCCTACTTTTTCATACCCTTTCCCACTTTCTCCTACGTTTTGCTATGTGACCCTACGTTTTGCTGTACGTTTTGCTATGTGACCCTACGTTTTGCTATGTGACCCTACGTTTTGCTGTACGTTTTGCTATGTGACCCTACGTTTTGCTATGTGACCCTACGTTTTGCTATGTGACCCTACGTTTTCCCATGTTATTCTACGTTTTTTTCCTATGTTACCCTACCTTTTCCCCATGTTACCCTACGTTTTCCCCATGTTACCCTACGTTTTCCCATGTGACCCTACCTTTTCCCATGTTACCCTACGTTTTCCCATGTGACCCTACGTTTTCCCATGTGACCCTACCTTTTTCCCATGTGACCCTACGTTTTCCCATGTGACCCTACCTTTTCCCATGTGACCCTACCTTTTCCCATGTGACCTACGTTTTCCCCATGTGACCCTAAATTTTCCTACTTTCCACTGGTTCCTCCTTCTTCTCCCTCTTCTTTTTTTTTTATTTTTCCTGAAAGTTTTTTTTTTTTTTTTTTTTTTTTAAACCCAATTTCTACCTTTTCCTTCGATTCTATTCGATGCTCTATTTTTTTTCAGTATTTTCCTCGTTTTTTTTTTTTTTGTTTATTATTTGCCTCTACATTTTCCAACTGTTCTCTAACCCTTTCCCCGCTTCCTCTACCCCCCCCCCCCCCCCCCCCCCCCCCTGCCTGCACTGTCGTCTCCCTCTTCTTACTTCTCCGTACCTCTGCCTCGCTGCGCTGACCGAACAAACAACACGTGCAGCAGCGGGCTCGCAGCGAAGAACAGCTCCGTTGGCTGAACGCCACGTTAACAGCAAAACAAAAAACAGTTCGTGACAAGTTCACGGGGTAGCAGCTGAACGCAGCCCAGGCCTGTCCCCACGCTGCCATCGAGGACGCGGCGATCAACTTCCCCGCCGGCGGACCCCAGGCACTTCAAAGGCGGCGGCTGGCTCCCGGCGCTGATCCGTTAATCCCTGCAGGACGGCTCGACCGTAGTGCTGCTGATGGGGGCTTTTTTATGTGTGGAAGTGGGGATAGCAAGTTAACCGGGTTGGTGGGAACTTTACGAGCAGCGGTGGCGGTACTGGAGGGGGGGGGGGGGGGGGGGGTTGGGTTGGTCCGTCCGGTGTTGACACACAACGCTGCCCTGTGTTTGGGTTTCTCTTGGTCAGCTCAACGGCCTTTTCACCACCATTAGTTAAATGGTAACTGTTCATCGACCTGTTCCAGTCAGATAACTAAGAACTCTGTTCCTTTCCGTTAATTAGCTAGTAACTCTTGACCATTGGCCTTTCTGTCATGATTAGCTGGCCTCTGTTCATTGGCCGTTCGTTAATTAGCTAATAATTCTGACCATAGTAACTGGTCGTTAATTAGACCATTCTGACCATTGGCCTTTCTGTCATTGACTAGCTAATAAATTCTAACCATTGGCCTTTCTGTCGTGTTCATTCTGACCATTGGCCGTTCTGTTTAATTAGCTAATAATTCTGACCATTAATTCTGTTGTTAATTAGCTAGTAACCGGCCCTTTCTGTCTAATAATTTGTTCATTAGCCGTTCTCTTCACCAAACTCCTTATGTAGCTGTGGGGATATGAGGGAGGTAAGCTGTGGGGACCTGAGGGGAAAGCTGTGGGGTTCTGGGGATCTGAGGGGGAAGCTGTGGGGACCTGAGGGAGAAAGCTGTGGGGATCTGAGGGAGAAGCTGTGGGGATCTGAGGGAGGGACCTGAGGGGGAAGCGGTGGGGAGACTGAGGGAGAAGCTGTTAATTAGCTAATTAATAATTCTGACCATTGGCCCTTTCTGTCGTTAACTAGCTAATAATTCTGACCATTGGCCTTTCTGTCGTAAACTGTGGGGATCTGAATTCTAACTGTGGGGATTGGGGAGTTTCTGACTGGCCGTTCTGTTTAATTAGCTAATAATTCTGACCATTAGCCTTTCTGTTGTTAATTAGCTAGTAACTCTGATCACCGGCCTTTCTGTCGTTTGTTTACAAATATCTTATGTTCATTAGCCTTTCTCTTCTTCACACGGCCTACTCCTTATCGTGGTGTGGTAACTTGTGTACCTCTATGACTCAGAGAGCTCTGGGGAGCAGGGAGAAGCTGTGGGGATCTGAGGGAGAAGCTGTGGGGACCTGAGGGGAAAGCTGTGGGGATCTGAGGGGGAAGCTGTGGGGATCTGAGGGAGAAGCTGTGGGGGGATCTGAGGGGGAAGCTGTGGGGACCTGAGGAGAAGCTGTGTGGGACCTGAGGGAGAAGCTGTGGGGATCTGATGGAGGGACCTGAGGGGGAAGCGGTGGGGACCTGAGGGAGAAGCTGTGGGGACCTGAGGGAGAAGCTGTGGGGATCTGAGGGAGAAGCTGTGAGGGAGAAGCTGTGGGGATCTGAGGGAGAAGCTGTGGGGACCTGAGGGAGAAGCTGTGGGGATCTGAGGGAGAAGCTGTGGGGGACCTGAGGGGGAAGCTGTGGGAGACCTGAGGGAGAAACTGTGGGGACTGAGGGGGAAGCTGTGGGGACCTGAGGGAGAAGCTGTGGGGATCTGAGGGGAAAGCTGTGGGGACCTGAGGGAGAAGCTGTGGGGACCTGAGGGGGAAGCTGTGGGGACCTGAGGGAGAAGCTGTGGGGACCTGAGGGAGGGACCTGAGGGGGAAGCTGTGGGGACCTGAGGGAGAAGCCGTGGGGATCTGAGGGGAAAGCTGTGGGGATCTGAGGAAGAAGCTGTGGGGATCTGAGGAACAAGCTGTGGGGACCTGAGGGAGAAGCCGTGGGGACCTGAGGGAGAAGCTGTGGGGATCTGAGGGAGAAGCTGTGGGGACCTGAGGGAGAAGCTGTGGGGACCTGAGGGAGAAGCTGTGGGGACCTGAGGGGGAAGCTGTGGGGACCTGAGGGAGAAGCTGTGGGGATCTGAGGGGGAAGCTGTGGGGGACCTGAGGGAGAAGCTGTGGGGATCTGAGGGAGAAGCTTGGGGATCTGAGGGGAAGCTGTGGGGACCTGAGGGAGAAGCTGTGGGGACCTGAGGGGGAAGCTGTGGGGACCTGAGGGAGAAGCTGTGGGACCTGAGGGAGGGACCTGAGGGGAAGCTGTGGGGACCTGAGGGAGAAGCCGTGGGGATCTGAGGGGAAAGCTGTGGGGATCTGAGGGAGAAGCTGTGGGGATCTGAGGAACAAGCTGTGGGGACCTGAGGGAGAAGCCGTGGGGACCTGAGGGAGAAGCTGTGGGGATCTGAGGGAGAAGCTGTGGGGACCTGAGGGGGAAGCTGTGGGGACCTGAGGGAGAAGCTGTGGGGACCTGAGGGAGAAGCTGTGGGGACCTGAGGGAGGGACCTGAGGGGGAAGCTGTGGGGACCTGAGGGAGAAGCCGTGGGGATCTGAGGGGAAAGCTGTGGGGATCTGAGGGAGAAGCTGTGGGGATCTGAGGGGAAGCTGTGGGGACCTGAGGGAGAAGCCGTGGGGACCTGAGGGAGAAGCTGTGGGAACTGGCAACATCGCTGAGGCAGACGGCGGACTTCCCGCTCAACCCCGGGCCACCAACCAATGTAACATGGCCGGAAAAGCTGAAGAAGGAAGAGAGAAGAAGGAGGAGGAGAATGAGAAAAAGGAGGAGGAGGAGGGGAAGATGAAGGAGGAGGAGGAAGAGGAGGAGAAGAAGGAGAAGGAGGAGAAGGAGAAGGAGGGAGGGGAGATAAAAAAGAAGAGCAGGATGAGGAGGAAGAAAAAGAAGAGGAGGAGGAGGAGAAAAAAACAAGAACTAGAACAGAAGGAGAAGAAGAAGAAGAAGGAGAAGAAGAAAATGTGAAAGAGAAGAAGATGATGATGAAGAGAAGAGAAGAAGGAGAAGAAGAAAGAGAAGAAAGAAAGAAAAAGAGAAGAAAGAAAGAAAGAAAAAGACAAGCAGAACAAGAAGCAGATTTTGATTTAACCAGGTGGACAGATAAGAAGTAGCCTGACGAAGAACCCATGCCATTTTTGATGCAGATCGGAGAGCTAATCCTAAACAAAGGGTAGATCAAGTGACAGAGGTGTGCGCTCTCCTGATAGCACCTCTGGTTGTTTTGGGGGGTTTTTTGTTTGTTTTTTTTTTTCCTTCCCTTCAAACAGTCAAAAAAAAAACAACAGAAATTCATCCGTCAAGTTTCGCGCCAAAGTAGTCAGGTCCTACGGACACTCTTTGACCCAGATACGACACGCTTCGCCCATAAATCGTACCGTGGGGCCACGGGCTCTCTCAAAGGCCAGCCAGGTTGAAAAGCGCCCGCTAATCCCCTGCAACCCGGGAGGCCTTTAAGTACTTGTTGACAAGGTGTCTGCAAGTGTCGCCGTGTCCGACGTCCCTAAGGATATATCACACGGTCCGTGATAACAGCGCCATTCTCCCTCTCTCTATCTCTCTCTCTCTGTCTCTCTCTCTCTTTCTCTCTCTCTCTCTTGGTGTGTGTGTGTGTGTGTGTGTGTGTGTGTGTGTGGGCGCGGCGCGTGTGTGTGTGTGTGTGTGGGCGCGCGCGCGCACGAGCGTATGTGCGCGCGTCCGTGGGCGTGTCCGTTCGTACGCACAGGAGCGTGTACGCGTACGCGCTTGCATGCGCGCCCGGGGCATCATGTTATGTGTATATACGCGTGAATGTGTCTGCAAGCTTGGACAAGAGCACTGCGCGCGCATGGAGCGCGTGTGTTGCGTGCCAGAGCACTTGCTGGCATGCGTGTGCGGTGGGCTTCCACCAATCTCTCTCTCTCTCTCTCTCTCCTCCTCTCTCTCTCTCTCTCTCTCTCTCTCTCTCCCACACACACACACACACACACACACACACACACATGTGCACTCTCTCTCTCTCTCTCTCTCTCTCTCTCTCTCTCTCTCTCTCTCTCTCTCTCTCAGAGTCTATCACACACACACACACACACACACACCTCTCACACCAGCATATGGTGAGGTCACCAAGGATACCCAGTGTAGGAGGTGCCAGTCCCACCGTTTGCTCACATCAGAAGGGACATTGGGAACAGACGTCATAATTATGACGCTAGTCTGCACTCCCCTTCTCCCCTCCCACCCACGTCTCCTCTCCACCCCCCCACCCACCCCTCTCTCTCTCTCTCTCTCTCTCTCTCTCTCTCTCCTCTCTCTCTCTCTCTCTCGCCACACCACACACACACACACAACACACACACACACACACACACATGTGCGCTCTCTCTCTCTCATCTCTCTCTCTCTCTCTCTCTCTCAGAGTCTATCACACACACACACACACACGCGCGCGCACACACATACTCTCTCTCTCTCTCTCTCTCTCTCTCTCTCTCTCTCTCTCTCTCTCTCACACACACACACACACACACACACCTCACACCAGCATATGGTGAGGTCACCAAGGATACCCATGGGAGGTGCCAGTCCACCGTTTGCTCACATCAGAAGGGACATTGGGAACAGACGTCATAATTATGACGCTAGTCTGCACTCCCCCCCCCCCTACCTACCCACTTCTCTCTCTCCTCTCTCTCCTCTCTCTCTCTCCTCCTCTCTCTCTCTCTCTCTCTCCTCTCTCTCTCTCTCTCTCTCTCTCACGCTACTGCACTACATTAAAATCTCTTTCTTGCTGTGTCAGGTTTCTATTCATCCCCTCTGTATGCGTGCGAGTGCGTAGGGCGCGCGCGCGCGCGCGCGTGTGTGTGTGTTGTGTAAGTGTGTGTAAGTGTATGTGTGTATGTGTTTGTGAAATAATATATATATATATATATATATATGTATCTATATAGATAGATATGTGTGTGTGTGTGTGTGTGTGTGTGTGTGTATAAAGAGAGAGAGAGAGAGAGAGAGAGAGAGAGAGAGAGAGAGAGATTTATTTTAAGAGAGGTAGTGGACTAAGTATAAATACTTTTTACATCCAGCCCTCTGGGCAAGAAAAAAAATCGATCTATATTAAAAAGCAAATCAAAGTACATGAAAAAAAATGCAGCAATTAATTCCACGAGAACCTTTGTCAAAACAGAAGAAAGAAGAAAAAGACACCAATAAACAACAACAACAACAACAATAACAAAAAGAACAATAAACAGGGCAAGAGGCGGTTGGGGGGGGGGGGGGGGGGGGGAATGTGTGAATGGAGAGAGAGAGAGAGGGAGGGAGAGAGAGATACTGACCAACCGACCGACTGGCGATAGATGGGCAGAGATAAAGGGAGAGAAAGACAATGAAGCAGACTTGGATAAACACACCCGCGAAATGCTTTAAAAAAAAAAAAAAAAAAAAAAAAAGAGAGAGAGAGAGAGAAAGAGACAGACAGACAGACAGCGACAGAGAGACAGACAGGCAGACAGAGACAGAGAAACATAGACCGACAGACAGACAGGCAAGCAGACAGTTTGAAGATATCACAGACTTTATAAAAACAACAGCAACAACAATAACAAAAACCTTAAAATTTCCATTTCATTCACGCTACAGCCTGGCCGATGAACGGAGATGACTTTGACGAGACGACGGCCCTGATATGGCCCCAAGCGGTCAGCTGCGCTGTAAACAACATCCACTGAATGAACCTCTCACCACCCCTTCACAGCGGGACTACTAAAGTCAAATGAAAAAAACAACGAACAAAACAAAACTATCCACGGCTCAAAACTGCCAGACCGAGTGACAATTTGAAAGGGGGGAGGGGGGGTTTAAAAAAAAAAAAGGGGGGGGGGGGGAGGGGGTATCCTAAACCTACACACGGCTCACACCGATGAACAAAAACAAAAAAACAAAAGACAGAAAAAATGAAGGAAATTAAGAACGAAAGAAAGAAAGAAGCAAAATTCCACCAGGGGAAAAAACGATATCCCAGGCATTTCAAGTCAGTGCCGACGACAAACTCCCGGAAATCCCCCAGTACAGTAGGGTCTGACCGAGTCGCCGCCCTAACCCCATCTTTCTCCGTGGCTCCTCTCATGGATCTGGGCGTGAGAAGCCCTCTTTAGCCATCAACTGTGCACACCCCCCACCGACACACAGGGCGGAAGGGGAGAGAGAGAGAGAGAGAGAGAGAGAGAGAGAGAGAGAGAGAGAGAGAGAGACAGACAGACAGACAGACACAGAGAGAGGCACAGAGAGAGAGAGAGACAGAGAACAGAGAGACAGAGAGACGGAGAGAGACACCGAGAGAGACGCAGAGACAGAAAGAGAGAGACAGAGAGACGGACAGACAGTCAACAGAGAGACAAGACACACTGGCAGGCACAGAGACAGAGAGAGAGGCAGACACACAGCCATATAACAGAGAGACAGACCACAGACAGGCACAGAGACAGACAGACAGAGAGAGGTAGACAGACAGACATATAACAGAGAGACAGACACACAGACAGGCACAGAGACACAGACAGACAGACAGACAGACAGGCAGACAGGCAGGCAGACAAACAGAGAGAATGTGTGTGGGTGAGTGACGGGAACGGGATGGGAACCAATCATTGTGATCGTGTTTTCCTGCTTTTTATAGGAGTTCTCGATTGTTTCTCTCCGTTGTTCCGATACTATGCTGTAAACCAATTTGCGGTAAAAGCTTTTTCTTCTCCCCCCATTGTGTTGTTGTCACAGCCTTCTTTATTCCCCCCCCCCCCCCCCCCCCCCCCCCCCCCCCCCCCGTTTCTTTTGATTATGTCCCTTGTCATCGTGCGCCATCTTGTGGTCTCTCTTTCATATTTTAGGAGCAAACAGTAGACCGACAAGGAAAGCCATAAAATCTTTGAGAGGAAAAAAAAAAAAGACAAAAGACAAGTAGTGGAGCCTAATGTCTTAGTTTTTAGTATAAAAGATGGAAAGTGCAGCTCGATCTTCACTTTGAAAACAGTGCGGGGTGGAAACCATGCGGTTTTTCTCTCCCCCTCTCTGTGTGGTCAAAGCTAGGGATAGATGTTAATTAAACAAAAAAAAACGAACTGTTTCTGCTACCCCGAGAACCCGAAACCATCCCTCCCCCTTCTTCCTCCCTCCCCCCATCCCCCCCACGCCAAACACACACACACACACACACACACACACACAACAAACATCAACGCTGGGGACTATCTTAAACATAAAGAGGCAAATCTTGTCATGCACTTAAGAAGGCAGCGCAGAAACCAATGCATCGTCAACCTCCTCCCCCCTCCCACCCCCCCCCCCCCCCCCCCGACACACACACACACACACACACACACACACACACACACACCACTCTCCCCTCCTCCCCTCTCCCACCCCCCCCTCTCCCCCTCCCAATGCGAGCACAGTGCCCACTCTTTCCTGGCGGCATCACCCTAATCCCTCTGATCTGCTGATGCTAAAAGACAATACAGAGACAGACACTGGTCAGGAGAGAGGGAGAGGCACTGGGTGATCGGGGTGGGGGTGGGGTGGGGCGGGGTACGTTGAAAGCCGAGACAAAAGCTGCACTAATTGACAGACAAGGTACTGAATGGTCGTCTGGACAAGGCACACACGGAACGCACATTTGCCTCGCGCCCAACTCTTCCACAATCCCACTTCCTTCTCTCCACAAGCATGGCCGCTGGCCACCACCCCCACCACCCCCACCAGATGCAGCAGAGCTAACCATTCCCCCACCCAAAAGCCGACGATTCTGTGAAAGCAGTCGCCGAGTCCCTCTTGTCCAGGGCCGATAATCCCTTCGCCAGCCCGACACCCAACATCGCCGGCCTCGACGAGCCCGCGGACAAAGCTTAAAGCCACGGGGCTCACGTGCGCTTATGCAAATGTGCGGCCTGAAAGGGGGGCAACTGGCGATTAGCTTTCCCGGCCAGGCTCTCTGTACTGTTGAGGGTGGTGGAACAGAAAGTGTGCGCGGTGCTGGGAGGAGAGGATCGTCGTCAGCACGGGGGGAATCGATGTTGTCTTTTGTTGAGGGTGAAGTGGGGAAGGTTGTCGCCTGGTGGTTTAACCACCACCGAGGGGGAGGGGGGGGGAAGGGGGGGGGGGGAGTTCGGAACCAGGGTGTAGACACGGAGCCTTCATCTGATTTGGATTACATGTATCCCGAACGATCGCATGGGGCCATCCAAATCACTACAACACCTTCAAATCATCACCGCGAAGGATCCGCACTGTCGTCTCCAAACATCCAAACTGTCACCTCAAAACCATCCAAACCATACCTCCCCAAACATTAAGACCATCACTCTTAAACGTTAAAACCACCACCCTCAAATATCAAAACCATCACCCCAAAAGACCAAGACGATCATCTTTCATCAACATATCAAAAAAAATTATCGCCCCCAAACCGTTGGTACCACCACTACCATCCACCTTCCTTCACAAAGTGAAAAGCCTGGCAAAAAAAAAGACCTAACAGCCACCACTCCTCATAAGACGGACAAGACCGGAGATGGTGTTAGACCCCCACGATAAAACAGCCAACAGTCACAAGGCCGGCTGCGGATGGCATGCAACCCTCAGGGGAAGACACAGGGTCGGGAGGTTGGTTGCAGCAAAGCTGGGAGAAGACCACGTGTCAAACGTGACGCGGACGCAGCGGAAGAGAGCTACCCAGAACCGTGTCCGCTGGCCAGGTGCATGGGTGTGGCCCTAAGCTCCTGCATGAGTCCAAAGGAATACGTCAAAGAAGCTACAGAAGCAGTCCTATAAACACTGAGCGAAAAGAAAGACTTCTTCGGAGGGGAGGGGGGGGAGGGGGGGGGAGGTTAGTTGAATGGACTGGAATGCCAGTACAAAGAGACGACTCAAAAAAAAAAAAAAAAAGGGGGGGGGGGGGGGGGGGGGGGTAGGGAGCGAGAAACATACACAGAACAAAGGGAATTACTGCAGCAGTATCTCAGTACAAAACAGTAAGGTTTACGTCCAAATAGCCTGAGGACACATTATTCCCAAGCGCCATCATCTCCCCTACTCCCGCTCTCTGTGTCTGAAGCTGTCCCCCTACCTCTCCACTTTTCTCTTTCGCTTTGACATTTTTTTCTCTCTTCTCACAGTTATCTGAGGAGTGTCATTAACGTCTGATACGTAATACGTCCAAAGAATTCATCATACCTGACAAAATTCCGCTTCTCTGGCTGGCTGGTGTGTGTGTGTGTGTGTGTGTGTGTGTGTGTGTGTGTGTGTGTGTGTGTGCGTGCGTGCGTGCGTGCGTGCGTGCGTGTATTAGGTAAGTGTCGCTTCACACTGTGTTTTCTGTGTTCGGTCTTGTTTCCAGAGATACCCTGCTGCTGATCCCTATCTCTTCATTCTTTCCAAGCCAATCACAATGGCGATCTTTCCGATGAGGCAACGGGGGTTGTGATCAGGACAAGCCAAAATATGCTCGACGATTGTTGCCACCCGGTATGACTCGCCAGAATCACTCGGACACAGATAGAGTTATCGTTCGTTCGACCGCCTTCAAACGCGACTTCTCTCTCCCTTGCGTTCTCTTTCAGTCAAGGATCAAGGTGAACTGAATCAGAAAACATCCCAACGTTCTACATAAAGGCAAGATACACGCGCGCCAAGTTGACACCGTGTATCGCTTACAATGAACCCGGCCTTGATATAAATATCACAGAAAGCAGCCCCTTTTTCAAAGGAGGTTACCACGTGGGTTTTGATGGGGGGGGGGGGGGGGGGGCTCTATTCAAAATCCCTATTAGGCAACTTCCCTTGGTGATGTTTTTTTGGTACAGCAGTGTAAAAAGCGTATAACACCAGCACCCCACCCCCACCCCCACCCCCCCCTCCCCTCTCTTTCTCCAACCATCCTTTTTTCGTTTTTTTTTTTTTTTTTTCCTTCTCTCTATTATATATTTTCTTCTTCAGGGAAAGGGGAGAGGCAAAAAAAAAAAAAAAAGGAGCACGAGATGAAAAAAGACTGGGGGGATATGGGTGAGGGAGGAGTGGGATAGCAAGAAGAGGGGGTTCAACGGGAGTGTGGGGGGGGGGGGGGAGGGGAGTGTGTTTCTCGCTTTATCCTAACCGTCTCGCGTCAAAACAGTTGGCGCTCGCGCCTGCCCCTCAATGGCACGGGGAGGATTTGTCGGCGGCTGGTTAATGAGGAGTTTTGGTGTACTCGGTTTAAAACTCGTTACGTGCGCTTCATGCTCGGTGCCTCTGGCTGTCTGTGGGGGCCGACCGATGTGTCACTGCTGTCTCCCGACAGGAAGGGGTGTAGTGTGTGTGTGTGTGTGTGTGTTGTGTGGTGTGTTGTGTGTGTGTGTGTTGTGTTGTGTGTGTGTGTGTGTGTGTGTGTGTGTGTTGTGTGTGTTGTGTGTGTGTGTGTGTGTGTGTGTGTGTGTGTGTGTGTGTGTGTGTGCGTGTGTGTGGTGGTGTGTGTGTGTGTGGTGTGTGTGTGTGTGTGTGTGTGTGTGTGTGTGTGTGGTGTGTGTGTGTGGTGTGTGTTCCTCGTTCTTTGATGTGTATACATTCGGTTCAGTGTGTGCGTGTCCAACGGCAATGGAATATGAGGAAGGGGGGGGGGGGGGGGGGGGGGGGGGGGGGGGGGGGGGGGGGGGGGGGGGGGGACCATGTGCGGGGAAGCGTGGGAGAGGGGAAGCGGGGGGGGGGGGGGGGAATGAAAATGCGCGTGCGCGAGTATGTGTGTGTGTGTGCGTGTGTGTGTGTGTGTGTGTGTGTGTGTGTGTGTGTGTGACTTCCTTCCCGCGTGCGCGCGCACATGTGCGTATGTATGTGAGTGAGTATTGTGTGTGTGTGTGTGTGTGTGGTTGTGTGTGACTGATGCACAGAGAGAGAGAGAGAGAGAGAGAGAGAGAGAGAGAGAGAGAGAGAGTCAGACAATGACAGAGACTGAGACAAGGAAGAAAGAAAGAGTTAAACTTTCAATCCAGACGTTGACCTAACAAATGACCCCCCCCCCCCCCCCCCCCCCCCCCCACCCCTCTCCCCCTAGTGGTAAAACCTCGACGTAACGTCACGACACCTGTGCCGTGACACCTTCCACGACAACTCTGCCGGCCATCCCACCTATCGTACAAAACAGTCCATCCAACTGATGACTCAACACTTTACCCCCACCCCCCCCCCCCCCACTCTTCCTCTGCACCCGCTTTCCCAAACTTTGTCCTCGTTCTTCAGGTCCTCCAAAATAGGGGTGGGGGGTTGGGGGGGGGGGGGGGGTCCACCTCCCACCTCTCCCCCCCCCCCCCCCCCCCCCCCCCTTCTATTCTTGTTCTTCTTCATCACGCCCCCGTGCCCCCATCGTCAAATCCCCACCCCACCCCACCCCCCCCCCCACCCCCCAGCAGAAGACAACGCCCACACGTGCAGCCAAAATATGCGAACGGGCTCGAGCTCATTTGCATGACAAGCCTTCGACACTATGGACAGCGCCTCAAAGCCTCCCCCGGCTCAGCCACTACTGCTCTTTATGTACGGGGTGGAAGAGGAGGAGGAGGAGAGGAGGTGGAGGGGATGGGGCGGGGGTGGGTTGGGGGATGACATTAGAATGGGAGAAGGAGGGGGAGTCACTGCGACCACTTCCCCTCCCCCCCCCCCCCCCCTCCTCACCCCCTCCCTTCCCCCCCCCCCCCCTCTCTCTCTCTCTCTCTCCCTCTCTCTCTCTCTTCTCTTAATGCACGTGCACCTGCACGAGCATCATGTCAGCGCGCGCATCAATCTATGGGCTATCAAAACCGAGGCAGAATGGATCCATGCCGCCGGACCCCCGGACCCAACTGGGGGAAGGGGGATGAGGGTGGTGGGGGTGGGGGGGGGGGGGGGGGGTAGGGGTTTGCGGAGAAGACTCATATGCAAAACAGTCTGATCATCAACGAGGAGGACCCGCTACAAACGGCCACTACTAGCTGAGAGAGGGGGTTTGGAGGATAAGGGGTGGATGCGGGGGTCGGGGGGGGGGGGGGGGGGGGGGGGAGGAGGCTGAAGAGGGTGTTACGGTCGGGAAGATGGTGGAGGAGTGAAGGGGACGGTGGGCTGTGGGGGACCCTGGGGGAAGGAGGGGGAGGGGTTTGGGGGGGGGGGGGGGGGCGAAGGGCTGCCGGAGAAGTTGAATTATTGGTACTGACGGTCTTGTCCGAGTTTCAAAACAATGACGGAGGGCGGAAAAGGAAGCAAATTTTGAAAAGAGAGGGGGCAAGTTACCCGCCAGAGAGAACACAAACAAGAGTACAGGACTAGACACAATGCATTTCGCCAACAGCAACACAAATATACTTACCCACCACTCCCACACCAGTCGGCATAATCTTCCACCAACACACACACACACACACACACCACACACACACACATACACACACACACACACCCACCACCACCACCATCATAACCACTACTACCCATACATACAAAGTTGCAGCCACCCCTAAGTATTTCATTTCATTTTATTCTATTCTTAGCTTTGTTTAGTTTATCTAATGTATTTGTCTATTTGTATTTATCTATTTATCACTCATTATTATCTATCCATTCATTTATTCACTCACTTCATTTGATTTATTTACTGATTATTTTTATTTTATTTATTTTATTACCTATTCATGTATTACATTTTATATTAATGTATATTTTTTAATTAATTCATTTACTTTATTTTATTTACCATCGTTTCACACACCCTCCCTTTCTGTTTTCCTTTTTTTTTTTTCCCCCAACACCCTCTTCCTCTCCCATAATCCCCTCGTTTTCCGTCTGGCGGCCATTTTCAATTTGGAGACGAATAAAAGCTCAGCTAAGTGTTCTTGTCACTGTCCTAAATATTGTGTGTTTTCACCTGAAGAAGACCCAGAGGTCGAAATGCATTGTGTCTAGTCCTGTACTCTTGTTTGTCCGTGTCCTCGGCGGTTACTAACCCCTCTGCTTTTTTTTAAAGGTCTTGTCCGAGTTTTTGGCGCCTTCAACCCATCTCATCCAACTCCCACACGTCTGCTGGTCGTCCTCGTCCTCTTCAGCCCCATTCGTATGGCAAAGAAGAGAAAAAGAAAGAAAGAAAGAAAGAAGAGAAAAATGATGGCAAATCTAAGTGTGTTTCTTTTCCAAGGATGTTAAAAAAAAAAAAGAATGAAGAATCATGATCTTTCCGTCCTCCTTAATTTGCTCTTTATTGTGGAGATGCGATAGAGATCGAAAACAACTCCATTTTGTTGTCACGAATTGGGATTGCACTGGACTGGGAACAGCAAGCGGAGAGAGAGAGAGAGAGAGAGAGAGAGAGAGAGAGAGAGTCAGAGAGAGAGAGAAAGAGACAGAGAGAGAGAGAAGTGTGTGTGTATGTGTTGTGTGTTGTGTGTGTGTGTGTGTGTGCGTGCGTGCATGATCGTGCATGCGTGTGTGCGAGCGTGTTGTGCGTGTGCGTGTGTGTGTGTGTGTGTGTGTGTGTGTGTGTGTGTGTGTGTTAGTGTGTGTGTGTGGCGCGTGTGTGTGCGCGCGCGTGCGTGCGTACGTGCTCGCCTGTGTGTGTGTGTGTGTGTGTGTGTGTGTGTGTGTGTGTGTGTGTGTGTGTGTGTGTGGTGCGGTTGTCTGGAACAACTGGGAAAAGTCTGCACATTGGGTTCTAGTCTGTTGGACACAGGGACACGTGCCCTTCCCCCCCCCCCCCCCCCCCCCCCCACCCCCCCGTCCCCCCGTACTGCCATCCATCGACTTTCAGACTGGACTGTCTATATCGGTGCTTTAGTCCCTACCCCTCCACCACATGCATACACACACACACACACACACACACACACACACACACACACACGAAGAGTCACAAGAGAGTGAATGAAAGAGAAAGAGAGGGAGGGGGGAGGGAGGGAAAGAGAGGGGGGGAGAGGGAAAGAGAGAGAACCAACAGCAAAGCTGTAACGGAAGGAAGCGTTCTTTATGTTGTGTTGTTGTTTTTATTGTTGTTGTTGTTATTGTTTTTTGTGAAATCCGACCTGCACCACAAACAGGTGAACAGCGGGGTCCTACCCTACCCCCGAGCGCGCGAGGGAAACTTAGAGAACAGGTGAGTCACGAAGCGAAGTACATGATACAATATATTACTAAAGAGTTTGTGATGGGACAGAGAGAGAGAGAGAGAGAGAGAGAGAGAGAGACAGAGACAGAGACAGAGAGACTGAAGAGAGAGAGAGAGACATAGTTACATGACCTAACCTCCGATTCCTCTTCTCTCCGTGTGAACTGCACTTCATCTGTAGTGTGAGAGTGCCAGTACACCACACATCAGAACCTCAGCAACCCAGACATTTTATATCAAACGCCAAAACTAAAATCAGCAAGACTGTGTCCATTTGTAAGTGAACATACAGACTACGCATGGTGTGCAAGGGACTGCTTGGAGAAGAAAAAAAAAGGAAAAAAAAGCTGGTAGTGGAAATTACTTTTGTTGTTTTTGTTGTTGTTGTTGTTTTTCTTTTTTTTTTTTTTTTTTTTTTTTTTCAGATGAAAAAGGACAGTAATGAGCAGGTGATTTCGGTCTTAGGGGAAAAAAGACCAAAAAAAGAGAAAAGGGCAAAAATCACCGCCTTAGGTGCTCCATTGATCCGAGAACTGATCACACACACACACACACACACACACACACACACACACACACACACACACATACACACGCATGCACGCACAAACCTGCACTTCATCTTCGATACGAACGAAAGACAAACACGTCCAACCTTGTGTCTCCATGTGAGAGGAATCAGGCAAGGACGTTCTTTCACAATCTGTCCCGTCCTTTGTTTGCCCCCCCCCCCCTCCCCCCCTCCCCCCGCCTCCCTCCCTCTCCAGGCACCGTAAACAGACACAACGTTCTTCGAATGGTGGGTGAAATGAACGGAATTATCATTGTCATTATCCACACTCCATCTGAATGTGAAAACACCCACACACACACACACACACACACTCACACCCCACACCCACACACACACTGATTACCCATAATCACAAACTGCGTGGCTTTAATACTCCTAAAAGTGACCGTCAACTAAACAGCTCTCTCTCTCTCTCTCTCTCTCTCTCTCTCTCTCTCTCTCTCTCCTCTCTCTCCATCCTCTCTCTCTCTCTCTCTCTCTCTCTCTCTCAAAATTTCAAACAACAACAACAAAAAAGCTCAATACATCTCAGCTTCAGCCCTCCATCAAAGGTATCCAAGCCAGGAGCATCCCACTGGAACTAACCGCCTACCGTTTAGGGACCCACGGCAACCTCAGCATCCGGACCCCAACAGCCCGAGAGAGAGAGAGATAGAGAGAGGGAGAGAAATTGAGACAGTCAGACAGACAGACAGAAGAGAGAGTGAGAGTGACAGAGAGAGAGAGAGAGAGAGAGACAGACAGACAGACAGACAGACAGACAGACAGACAGAGACAGAGAAAGAGAAAGAGAGCGAGAGAGAAAGTTGAGAACCAGAGACAGACAGACCGACAGACCGACAGACAGAGACAGACAGACAAAGGACAGACAGAAGAGACAGACAGACAGACAGACAGACAGAGACAGATAGAGAGACTGAAAAAGAAACAGCGAGAGGCAGACAAAGAAAGAGACAGAGAGTCAAACAGAGAGAGAGACAGACAGACAGACGGAGACAGACACATGAGAGAGAGAAACAGACAGACAGACAGACAGACAGACAGACACACACACACACACACACACACACACACACACACACACACCACACACGCACAGAGAGCAGAAGGGGTGAGGGGTCGGGTTGGAGTGGAGATGCGGGGCAGTGCCTCAACCCCCCCCCCCCCCCCCCCCCCCCCCCCCCCCCCCCCCCTGCCAAGCTTAAAGCGAGTTTTTAAACAGTCGTTCATCTTCCCCCCAGCCCGCTCCGTGTCTTGGGAGCCGAGGCAGGCGCACAGGAGGCGTTCACTGGCCCTGAAATGGGGGGCGATGAGGCGTGTGCTCTCGGCAGTCTCCGCCATACACAAAGCAGATGCTGCCAGCTCGCCCGTCACTCTACTCCGGCCCCCACCAAGGCCTCTCTCT
The DNA here is from genome assembly GCA_016801955.1 of Conus betulinus. Lineage (NCBI taxonomy): Eukaryota > Metazoa > Mollusca > Gastropoda > Neogastropoda > Conidae > Conus > Conus betulinus. Next base: position 10,521 of record JADBJO010003976.1, on the reverse strand, counting down.
CTCTCTCTCTCTCTCTCTGCCTGCCTCCGTCACCGCCTCCGCCGCCATCTCAGCACGCGGCTTGCTCTGGCCACACGGAGCCCTGGTCGTTGAAGAGGAGGAGAGGAGGAGGAAGAAAGAAGAGAAGAAGTCGAAGTCGAAGACGAAGACGAAGAAGAAGACGAAGACGACGAAGAAGAAGAAGAAAAAGAAGAAGAAAACAAGGAGGAGAAGGAGGAGGTGAAGGAAGAGGAGGAGGAAGAGAGCGCATTTGCATACAGATCGTCTAGAGTTTGGTGGGGGTGGGGGGAGAGAGAGAAAATAAGAAAAAGAAAAGAAAAACAAAAACAAAAAAACAAAAAAGAAGAAACGTAGTGGACGTAGGGGAGAGGGGGTGGGGTGGTGGGGGTCATTGTGTACTAACTTTACTGGTGTCGTTGCGTACTTTACGCGGGAGGGAGGCGGGAGGGGGGGGGGTGGGGGGGGGGGGGCCTTCGGAGGGAGGTATTTTTCGGGGGTCCTTGTGCGTGTATTGCCCGGGATTTTTTTTTGTTCCGTTTTTTTTGTTTTTGCTGTTTTTTTTTCCTGTTTGGGGGGGGGGGGGGGGGGGGGGGGGGTGGGGGGGGGGGGGGGGCCTGGGGGGGGGGTATGGGTAATAGGGGGGGTGGGGGGGGGGGGGTTAATAGTTCCCCGGGGGTCCCGGGGTCCTATACTTCGAGGGGATCGTTCTTCAGGGGGGGAGGGCAGAGGGGGGGCGGGGGGGGGGGGGGGGGGGGGGGGGGGGGGGGGGCGGGGAAAGGGGCGGGGCGCCATTGTGTACTCACTTAACATGGATCACTGCATACGTCGCGGGGATCGTTTGCGCGCTTTGTGGGATCCTTAGATATACTTTCCCGGGGATCGTTGCGCGCTTTGTGGGATCCTTAGATATACTTCCCGGGGATCGTGGTGTGCTTTATGGGGTGAAGGTGCGGGTGGGGGATGGGGATGGGGGGGGGGGGTCATTAAGTAGTTCCTGAGGATCATGGTGCACTTTAAAACTTCAGGGGGGGGGGGAGGGAGGTGGCAGAGTACCCTGGGGGCGGTCATTCACGTTTTTTCTTGGGGCTTTCTGTTCTTATCTTTGGTCGATGTGCATATATCGGGGTGGAGGTGGGGCTGTTTCACGGGAGCCATCGAGTACTTTAACGGGGGTCACCGACTTTACTGGGGTGGGTGTGGGATGAGGTCATACTAGTTAGACGGGTTGAAGAGGGCAAGAGGCGACGGGGATGGATGTCTGAAGGAAAAAAAAACAACAAAGACAAACAAACAAAACATCAATAAATCAGAACGGGACTTCGCAGCGTGTACGTAGACTTCCACCTGACGATTCGGATCCGTACGTAGTTTTAACGTACTTTTGGTCAGACGACGAATGAAAACAATATGTATAGAACACGTAAGTTCCCGTACAACACCCTCAAGACATTCTCGTTCTCTGAACACAGGAAATCGCACACGTGGAATTATCTAAAAGCAAACAAACTAAACCCCAGAAGTTCACCCTAATCTTTGCAGAAAAGGACAGCCCTTCTCAGCTCGTTGCTAAAGAAAGCTAATGCGTCTCCGCACCATTAGCTCTCAAGAGTGGTCCCGCATTCTGTATACAGATGTCCCCCTGTCCCCCCTCCCCCCCCCCCCCCCCCCCCCCCCCCTTTATATCTTTTCTTTTTTTTTTTTTTTTGGTTTAAAACCGTTGGCTAGGGAATGTCTAACCCCTGCACTGACAAAAGATCTGTTTTACAGTGTCATCGGTCGTAGAGTACGGAAAGAAAACCCAACGACTTAATGTTAAATGCGTTCCAATCTAAGGGACGGGAAACATGCTCAAAAGAGCGAGGAACGATACAAAACAATAGTTTTTTTTTGTGAAAGAAAAAGATTCTGATAAAAGAGATACAAACAAACAAACAAAAAGAAACTTGGCGAAGGTTCGTCCTAATGGTCTATACAATCTTTTTTCCCAAGATTTTTCACCGAGTCTCGAGTCTCGTGTGTGTGTATGTGTGCGTGCGTGCGTGCGTGCGTGCGTGCGTGCGTGCGTGCATGTGTGTGTGTGTGTGTTCTGGCATCAGAAATAAATACCTGGGACAAGATCTTGCTTTTATCGATGACGTGTGTATCACCTGCACTGACTGTCATGTGGGCAGAACGGGCGATAAGAATAACAAGCTTCAGCTTTTTTTTTTTCTATGGTAATTACCGAACGTTTTCGATGGTCTGCCCCCCCCCCCCCCCCCCCCCCCCCCCCCCCCCCCCCCCCCCCCCCTCCCCCCCCGCCCCCCCCCCCCCCCCCCCCCCCCCCTTTTTTTTTTTTTTTTTTTCGAAATTCCACTGTGCAAGTCCCTCTTTGAAAGAGAGCTCTTTCATTTTTGTCGTTCGAACTGTCAAATATATAGGCCGAATTAAAGTTTGAATATACCAACTCGTGTTTTTACTTGGCACTTGTCGAAAGTCTGAGGTGCTTTCTAACTGCATTCAGTTTGATCTCTGACGGAAAGAACACGTGACTGGCAGTCTCCTTTCCAGCAGCCTCGTTTTTCATTCCACATCCATTTCGCATCCGATTTGGGGAGATCAGTAACAAATTGTTCGCTCTTCATTTTCATCGTCTTTAATGTCGTTTGTCTTGCCACCATGAAGACCAAACCAGTCGAAACGCGTCCTGTTTTGTCTTGCTACTCGTTTGTCTCTTTCGTTCGGCGGAACAGCAAGTCTTCTCTTTGAAGTTTGACAGAAACACGTTCATTGTTGTTACCCTGGCTAAAAGACTCCAGGGATCATCACGTCAGCCAAAGCACTATATAAATGCATCAGCTAGGGATGAGAACATTGCGTGTGTGACCGTTTTTGATGACTCCGCAACGTGGGCAGCCACACACCCCGACTTCCCGAGGAATTTTGGAGACTGATGGTGTTACGTTAGGAGCTTGTCAACACTGAAGACGATCCTCACATAACTATGCAGAGCATAACAACATTTTGATGTAGCCTTGGTGTTCTAGCCTATGTCAATTGGTCCGACACAGCCTTAAGCCAAGGTGGAGAAACATGTTTGAAGGCTATCATGCGTCGAAACCGCAGTGTCCCTGAACTCAGGTTGGCCAAGTTTGTAGTCGTTTCCAAAACTGCCTGAAAAATAACATGTACCATTTCAGGCAAAAAAGCGATTCCAGAGTTGGCTGGAATATGCATTCTTCAGATCTGACTAAACAAGGATGGTCTGCAATGGGAAAAAAACATGCAGACCAAAAATGACTTTTTGTTTTTTTGTTTCCTCTTTGTATTCCCTGAGAGAGAGAGAGAGAGAGAGAGAGAGAGAGAGAGAGAGAGAGAGAGAGAGAGAGAGATGAGACATATATAACTGAAAACGAAGAGTCAGTCACAAGAACTAGGTCTATATTCATGACCAGTAATCCACATTTCTGGTTTTCAGGAAATGAAAAGACCAAATAAACTCCTTCGTATATGCACCAATATAAATGTTGATTAAAGAGACCGGAGAGAGAAAAAAAAAAAAACATGCGCAAACACGTCTAAAACATCTTAAAGGAAGACTCGGTCACAAGAATTAGGTCTATATTCATGAACGGCAATCCACATTTCTGGTTTTCAGGAAATGAAAAGATCAAATAAACTCCTTTGTACATATAAATATTTATTAAAAAGAGAGAGAAAAAAAAGCGCAAACACGTCTACTACATCTTACAAAGATATGCACGTCAGGCTCAACGATGCTGAAAAACCGACTGGTAGAACACACAAGCACGAGCTCCACCTTTCACACGGTGACAGCAACCACCGCCACCACCACCACCACCACAACAACAACACCCGGGGTTGGAACCCACCCTGCACTACACACCCCCTACCGTTTTCGCATTTCCGTCCTGCCCAGCTTCCTTCCCGTCATGGTGCCTTTTTGACAGTAAAACACTCCCTTATTGAAAAGCCCCATGGACAAAAAAAAAAAAAAAAAAAAAAAAAAAAACCTCCTGACGCTCAAACGGATATTGTTTGTCCCGTAATGTTCTAAAATACTAACTGTTTGGTCAGCGGAAGGCTGGGGGGTGGGGGGGGGGGGGGGGGGGGGGGGAGCATTCATCCGACACGCACGTGCAGCCAGCTCATTTGGCTCTCTTCCGTGCCGTCCATCACAGCGGGCTTTGTGCGGCGAGGGGCGAGTCAAGAGCAGGGCCATTGTGCCCGCCCGACACCCAGGGCTCTGTCTCTCTGTCGCCGGCTTCCCGGGGTCTCTCCCTCCCCTCCGCCTCATAACGGCCTCGCTCTTCAGCTCATTCAGCCGCGCGCAGCGGCCGGGATCGCTCTCCATCCCATTTGGACCGTCAAAAGAAGGTCCTTACGTCACATCATACACTCTGCGACTCCTTGGCAGTCCAGCGCTCTCTCGCTCTCGCTCTCTCTCTCATCCCTCTCTCTCTCTCTCTCTCTCTCTCTCGTCAGCCTAAACGATACAACAGCCCTCGTTTAAAAGGCTCAGGCTATAATATCGCCAAGTTTCTTTTTCTTTTTTTTTTTATTTTCCCCATCGCTCTTGACGTGTTGAGAGAGGTGAATGAGTTTTTTTTTTTTTTTCTCGACCCCCAAGCGGACAATACTCGGGCGGCGAGGCCGGGGAAAAAGGTGAAAGGGCTTTTTTTTTTGCAGCACGAACAATGCACCTTCACCTGCGATTGTTTTACACGCTCCAGGCTTTCCAACACGGCTGCCTCTCAGAGCGAGATCGTTGGGGATGATTTGTTGTTGCCTCGGCTTCCTTGGTATTCACGGCGCACAATTATTGGTGCACTTGGTTGTCAGTTCCGTTCTTGTTCGCAGGTCATTTCAAGATCTGTCCGTGATCTATACACGTTAGGAAGAGTGCACACTTCATGCTGCCCCTCAACGGAAACAAACTTGTCATCATCATCACCAGGATTCCTTTATTTGACAACAATTTATCTGTTTATCGATTCATTTATCTATTCATCTATTCGTTTTGTTTATTTGTTTATTCACTTATTTGTTTATCTATTCGTTTATTTATTTCATTCATTATGAAGAGGACGCTTAGTCCCAGTGGAGATCTTCTAAGGGATAATCAAACTTCAGGGCATTCTCTGGAGACAATTCATATGCGAAAACAAACTGTTTTGGGCAAAAAAAAGAAAGAAAGAAAAATAGCGATTCTTTTTTTCCATATATGTAATTTTCTTTTATTTTGTTTCCTTTTCCTTTTCCTTTTTTTTTTTTTTTTTTTTTTTTTTTTTTGTTTTTGTTTGTTTTTGTTTTCTAAACCACAAGCGGTGGACCGGAACAGATTCCCAAATCTCCACATCCGCCACAGCAAAAGAAAACATCGAGAGTGTCGCACGGACAAGAAACAAACTGCACGGGCTACCATCAACCTTTTCCCCCCCAAGTCTCACGCCTCCCCTCTGCCCTCTCTCCCTCAACCCCTCACCCCCATCCTCCACCTCCTCCAACCCCCAACCTACCCAGGGTGGCTGAGGGGAGGAGGAGGGGTGGGTAGCGGCGGGGTGGACGGTTGACGGCGGGTCCTGAGAGCGAGTGTTTGACAAGCTCGGGTGGGCTGTATATCGGGGTGGCTTTGATGTGTGGCTTGCGCACCTGACTGGGGCTGAGGGTTGGGGGGGGGGGGGGGGGGGGGGGGGGGGGGGGGAGACGTTTGAAGATGATGATGACACGGGTGGTCGTGAGAAGTGTTTGTGGGTGATACCTTGCGGAACCCCGGGTGGCCGCCTCGTTTGGCTCGGGGCATCAAACGATACACTACGGGCCGGTGGGGAGAAAAAGAAAGGTTACTACTACTGGGCGTTACACGGTGATGATCTCTTCCTGGTTTTTTTTTTTTTTTTTTTTCTATCTTCAAGACATTTCCTTTTCTGTTTTTTACTACAAAAAAAATCCGCCGTTTGAACTGCGTGCGTGCTTCTCTCTCTCTCTCTCTCTCTCTCTCTCTCTCTCTCTCTCTCCTCTCTCTCCTCTCTCTCGTCTCTCTCTCTCTCTCTCTCTCTGTATGTGTGTGTGTGTGTGTGTGTGTGTGTGTGTGTGTGTGTGTGTGAGAGAGAGAGAGAGAGAGAGAGAAAAGAGAGAGAGAGAGAGTGAAAACAGGGACACAGAAGAGAGAGACAGACGCGCACGAGATAACAACTAAACAATGTTGGTTTGAAGAACGAACGAAGGCAGGAAAGAAACATGGACAGAATAAATCCACATAACAACCACACAAAATCCGAAAAAGTCAACATATCGCTGACCAACAGCGCTGGTACAACTGATTAAATGAATGAGCATACACAAGCTTTTCTTTCAAAAAAAAAAAAAAAAAAAAAAGTCAAAAAATCTTCTCGTGCCGTGCGGTGTCTGCTGCCAGGTGATGCTTCTTTCTGCATGCTTTCTAAAGCAGAATCCATCATTACAAAAAAAAAAAAAAAAAAAAAAAAAAAAAACGTTACTCGACAGGGTTACGCGTTTTCAGAAGGGTACCAACACGAAACGGTCACAGACCTGCTGCGGATTCTGCGGTCAAACCTGCAGTAGCACCCGTTCTGAAGACACGCAGTCCAACGATCTGACTGGTACTCAAAACTTTAGAACTGAACGAAAAAAAAAAACAAAACGTCTCCTTACTTCTCTGCCACCCTGCGATTTTGCTGCTGCAGTCGCCAGATTCGAAGAGATCGGGTCAATTCAACCGTTCACACACACACACACGCGCACGCACGCACGCACACACACACGCACACACACACACACACACCACACACACACGCACACACACACACACACACGCGCGCGCGCGCGCGCACAAACACACACACACACACGCGCGCACACTGCAGTGCAAAGTCTTCCCGTTACAATCATGAAGAGCTGCGGATTAACAGCGCTGGATTGGATAGACAGAATGGGATTTATGAGAGAGGGGGGAAAAAATCATATTGTCATTGAAAAGAAAGGAAGAAAGAAGGAATTAATGAACGAAAGAAGAAGAGGGAAAAAAAAAAAAACAGAATCGACGTTCGACTATAGCAGGTGTTAAAACATTTTTTGCGAGCCAACTTAATGATAAAATGATGACATTCCGTAAGTGATTGGGTCGGGTGCTTTGCTGCTGTTGTCGTTGTTGTTGTTGTGTGTTTTTCGACCCCTTCGCCATCGCTTCCCCCCCCCCCCCCCCCCCCCCCCCCCCCCCACCACCCACCACCACCCCAGTTTTCCGCACAAAAGCAGGTTTTTTTTTTCTTTTGCCACAACCAAATTTAACTTTGTAATGGATCTGCAATTTTTCTTCTCACCTCTCTCTCTACTTTCTTGTTTGTTTGTTCTTCTTTCTTCCGTGTTCTTTTTTTTTTTTTAATTGTCTGTTTTTTGGGTTTGTTTGCCCTTTCAAAATCTGACACAACGTGAACCCGTGACCGTTGATGCACACCGGAGAATTGACGGAGTCGCCTTCGGTGGGTTTGACGCGAAACAAAACTTTCTGCGACATACGGGGAAAACCTGAACCTCTCTCAGACCTTAACATCAGGGTTTCCTGCTCTCCCCCCCCCCCCCCCCCCCCCCCCTCCCCCACCCCTTCCACCATCTATCTTCCTCGTCCAAACCCTCACCCACAGTTCTCTGTCTGTGTCTGTCTGTCTGTCTGTCTCTCTCTCTCTCTCCCTCTTTTTCTCTCTCTCTCTCTCTCTCCTCTCTCTCTCTCTCTCTCTCTCTCTCTCTCTCTCTCTCTCATCTCTCTCTCCTCTCCCCTCCCACCCCCCCTCCATCCTCCTCTCCTCCGTGTTCAATACCACTGTTCTCACTCGTCAAACGCTCCCACGTCCCCCTCTCGTCAAAAACGCTCCCTCATCTCCCTCTCTCTCTCTCCCTTTCTTTCTCTCCTCTCTCTCTCTCTCTCACACACACACACACACACACACACAAAACACAAACACACACACACACACACACACATGCGCGCGCGCGCGCTCGCA
>JADBJO010003975.1:209790-218785 GCA_016801955.1 Conus betulinus | reverse complement strand
AAAGGGGAAAAAGTGAGAGAGAGAATAGAGGAGGGAGAAGAAAGCGGAGAGAGGGCGGGAGGGAGAACGTGCAGGGGCATTTGTCACTACGCCTATCTCTCTCTTCTATCTCTCTCTCTCTTCTCTATCTCTATCTATTCTTATCTATCTATCTTTATCCACACACACACACACACGACACACAACACACACACAGCAACACACCACACACACACACACACACACACACACACACTTCCTTTGCTTAATACATTATCTTTGGTTGGAGGGTGGGTTTGGTGGTAGGTAGTGTGTAAAGTGATTCACCAATTTGGAGGCTTCACTTCCTTGCGTGGCCAGGGGATGAGAGGACCGGGGGGGGGGGGGGGGGGGGGGGAGGGGAGGGGAGGGGAGAAGAGGAGGCAAACCAAAGCCGCTGAAGGTGGTGATGGAGGGAGTAGGTGGGGGGGGAGGGGTGGCGACTGGTGAGGTTGTCGTTGGGGGGTGAAATCCTAAGTGGCGAGGTTGTCCTGCCTCAGATTGAAGGTTGACGCCCATTTGGCTGACGGAGTTTGGGAACAAAGATGTTGGTTCTTTGGTAGTGGTTTCGGTTGTGCGTTTTTTGTTTCTTTCATATGTCTTTTTCGGTAAAGGATAACCAGAGGGTATCTGGTGGGTTGTGGCGAATCGAAACCGCTGTTGCAGGTGGGAATAATGATGATCGATCATTCTTAACATCACAATTCACCGGTACCCCGTCATTCAGATATGTTTGGAGTGTCTCTCTAAAATTGTGTGTGTGTGGGTGGTGTGCTGTGTGTGGTGTGTGTGTGTGTGTGTGAGTGTGTGGTGTGTGTGTGCTGTGTGTGTGTGTGTGTGGTGTGAGTGAGTGGTGGGTGTGTGTGTGTGGGCGTGTTGTGTGGGTAGGTGTGTGTGTGGGGTGTGGTGGGTGTGTGTGTGTGTGTGGTGTGCGTGAGTGCACAGCAGCGCGCGCGAGCGTTCTTGTCCGCGGTGCGTGTGTGCGGTGTATCAGTGCGTGCGTGCGGCGCGCGCGCGGCCCGTGGGCTTCGTGCTGTCTGTGTGTGTGTCTTTGTGTGTTGGTTTTTTGTGGTTTGTTTTGGGGGGTGGTGGGTGTTGTATGTGATGTGTAGTGGTGTGTGTGTCACTGGATGGCGCATTGCCCGGTGTGTTTCCGGCGCATGCGAGTGTCTATCATTCGTTGTTTGCTAATTGTTGTAGTGCATTTTGTGAATGTATTTTTCAACGGATTTTTTCGTAAGACTTCATTTTTCTTTTTTGCTGAGTTTTTTCTTGCATTTTTAAGGGGTTTTGAAAAAAAGAACTCCTCTATCATCTTCGCTCCCCCCACCCTCACGCCTGCCTCTTCTATGGCCATCGCTAGAGCTCCTTCGTATTTTCACAGGATCCTCCTCATTCTCTCCTCTTCTTTTGGACCGAATTTTTATTACCTATATTTCCTTTGTGAAATCGAATCCTTCTTACTTCAGAGCAAATACATGGACCAGAAAGAGTTGTAAGAGAGCAAAGAATGCGACGGACACGAACACACATAACACCCGCGCGCGCGCGCGCGAAACAGAGAGAGAGAAAGAAAGAAGAGAGGGAGAGAGAGGCGGAGCGGTGGGGGAGACGGGTCCCTCATGAAGGGTTTATGTAAACAATTAGTACATAGGACAGTAAGGACACGTAAACGGAAAACAGTCGTGACGAGCAGGGGTTGGAAGGTGTAGTTTCTTCTCATAGAAGGCCTCAGAGAGATGTCCTGTGTTGAAACCATTAGGGTGGTTTGTATATCACATTCTAATCCAGTCTCTCTACTACTACGGAAGGAAGAGGAAACTTCTTGGACTTAGTCACGAAAAGAACATTTTCAATTTACTGAGGGACTCATCGAATACTTAAGAATGGCTCAGGTGTAGGCTTAATTCACCTAAGACTGTGTCACTTAACAGAGTCTTTGATTTGAGTAATAGACTGAACGATAGAAATAAATTCAAACATGACATGATGTATGAACAATAGATAGATTGACATAAGGTAAGTGCGATCTGAGACACAAAAATTTACTTCCTTCATGTAACAAGATTGAAATATACCAAACATTTGACATTTACAGCGATTCAGTCTAGTCCTGACATGGCTGGTACTGTTCTCATCATAAGGGAGTGTCTTTGGATCTGAACATTTACTTTGTAGGCCTGCTGGACAGTCGCTTGTCAATGTAACCGCATAAAAGCATGAATTCTTGTTCATACGCTGGACAAAGTTAGCGTGGTTGATAAGCACCCAGGGTATTTAGCTTCTGGAAACAATTAATGAAACTTAGATGATATGCAATCTCAGATAAGAGAGTATGAAACGTTCCCTTCTCTGACCTACACCAGTATTGAGTTCCTCGCGGAAAAACGATTGGTTCCAGTATTGTGGCAATGCTGGGGTCAGTGAATCTGAAAACGATTGGTTCCAGTATCGTGGCCGATGCTGGGGTCAGTGAATCAGCGGGGGCTTGATCTCCTCTAGCAGCTGTCAAGCTAACCGCCACGTCAGAGGAACAGGACGTCCAGTGAAAAAGCATTATGGAAGGGGGGGGGGAGGGGGGGGGGGTCAAGTACAGTCTGGAACAAAGATGACAATTTCTCAGATCTTTGGGGTTCATCGGCCTAATACATGAAGTTATTGAACACACCTCATGCATGACGTGTTGAGCTCACTAACCGCTGGAGGGAGTGTGGCGACTGCTGGCGGCCTCTATAGCAGCTGCATGGCCAAGCGAATACTCCGCCATTCACGAGCACCACGTCATGATCAGATAACAAACGGGAAGAAAAGGAGGGGTGGAGACGACCTCCCCTATCTTTCGTCAAAGGTTGTCCATAACATTGTCGTCAGAGTTGTGTCTTACTGTGTGTCAGCCTGCTACAACGTCAGCCAGTCATGTGAAGGAAAAGAGTGCAAGTGAAAGGAGAAGGGAGGACGGGGGGGGGGGGGGGGGGGGGGGGGGAGGGAGTGTCATAAATTCACCGAAAATTTATAACCGGTAAGAAATGTGTGTTTGTGTGTGTGTGTGTGTGTGGTGTGTGTGTGTGCGCGCGCGGCGTTGGCGAGGTGAAAGAGAGGGAGAGAGAGAGAGAGCGGGGCGGAGATGAGAGAGGAGACGAGAGAGAGTGGGTGGTGGTTGATATCTATACTACGTCACAAAATATAGCATTATACTTAGTGAAAGGTATGAACGTTCTACCTGCTATTCCGTGTAGTCCCTTGCAGAAGATCTTAGCACAATCAGCGCGAACAAGGAAGACTGTCTAAATTGATATGGGGCGATAAGTGGTTTCTGAGTTCATTAAATGCAGGACAGCTAAAAAAGCACATGGTGGACCCCACCTGTTTCTTTGGGAGTTATGAACATGCCAGGGTAATGATTTCTTTTTGCTTGATATTCTTCTGTGGACTATAGCACATACCGACAGATCAGGACTTACTACACTTAAATTTAGCTTTAATGTATTTTCAAATGTCTGTCCATGTTCACAGTTGACAAACTTGCGCATGATGTATCAAAAGTTCTTGGCACGTGTGAAAAGCAAGCTCTGTCACTGTCTCAGATGCGACGTGAACATTTTCCATCGGTAGTTCATCCCAGTACGAACAATTGGTCAATCTATGTCCATTACTTTCTGATTTATCCATAGATGCTTCCCTCTGGAGAGTTTCATAGAGCGGGTGCGAATCTCAACAAGCGATAAATGTTTACTAGTTCAAAAGTTCTTTATAGGCATTTCTTTTAGCTTGAGCACAAACATGTGCACCGAATCAGTCTAAGGTGCAGAGTCTTTGTTACATTTATACGTTTTTTATACCTTCTGCAGCATTCATTATGCACCAAACACACATACTTGCAGTGCACCAATTGATCACACCGCCAGATAGAGTAAGTGTAAACAGGTGCATTTTCCTTCTCGATATTTAAACAAATTTAACACACCTTTTTCGCAGACACAGTCATCAAACCGAACATTTTTTCAGCTGTATGTGCATTATCGAGTTATTGTGTTTACTGTCACCGAAACACAGTTTAAGGCAAATTTTTGCAGGCATATATCGAGTCGAATCTCTCATACATTTCAACTCACATAAATCGCTGAACAAAGCATACATAAAGATCACAAAACAGATGAAAAGAAAATATATTGCTCACACCTTATCCTTCCGTGCACGTGTTCTGGCAGTGACATCTCGAGTAGCCATGGACACGTACTATTTAGAACAGAGAGTCAAAGGTGGTTGACCATTTAATGAACAATTCACTACAGGTATGATCTTGATTCTTACATGGTCTGTTAATGATAGTTCGGTGACTTGCATGGTCAATCTCTACAAATACTGCTACCTGGACAAGATGAGAAGTAGTAGAAATCCGACTCTGCTTCAGTAATCATACAAGATATATGCCCATCCTCGAAATCTGACTGAATTTTCCAAGGAGGCCTTTCAATTGTAACCACCATCAAAATGTGCCTTGTACTGTTGGTGAAGCCCAACGACGTCCTTCAAAGCATTACATACGGACACTCCCTTTACCATACATACAACACGTCCTTACCATACACACAACACGTCCGTTACCATTACATACAACACGGTACTTTACCATACACACAACACGTCCTTACCATACATACAACACGTCCTTACCATACCACACAACAAGTCCTTTACCATACATACCACACTCCCTTTACCATACACACAACACGTCCTTTACCATACATACAACAACGTCCTTTACCATACATACAAACACGTCCTTTACCATACATACAACACGTCCTTTACCATACATACGACACTCCCCTTACCATACATACAAACACGTCCTTTACCATACATACTACAACAAGTCCTTTACCATACATACAACAACGTCCTTTACCATACATACAACACGCCCTTTACCATACATACGACACTCCTTTACCATACACACGCAACACGTCCTTTACCATACATACGACACTCCCTGTACCATAGACAACACGTCCTTTACCATACATACAACACGTCTTTACAACTACATACAACACGTCCTTTACCATACATACGACACATCCCTTACCCATACATACAACACGTCCTTTACCATACATACAACACGTCCTTTACCATACATACAACACACGTCCTTTACCATACATACGACACGCCTTTACCATACATACGACACTCTCTTTACCATACACACAACACGTCCCTTTACCATACATGACGACACTCGCCTTTACATACATACAACACGTCCTTACCTAATACAACAACACGTCCTTTACCTATACATACAACACGTCCTTTACCATACATACGACACTCCCTTTACCATACATACAACACGTCCTTTACCATACATACAAACCGTCCTTACCATACATACAACACGCCCTTTACCATACATACAACACGTCCTTTACGGTACCCAGCAACCCCCATGACCCGACGTCCCTTCAAGCCCCATACATACAACACGTCCTTTACCATACATACAAACACGTCCTTTACCATACAAAAACACGTCCTTTACCATACATATAACACGTACTGTACGGTACCCAGCAACTTCCCATGTATCATAAAGGCACAACATTTGTAAGATGTAACAGAAACCTTTTCTACAGACGGCACACTATATCTTTGCATTGAGACACAACAGTCTTCCAAATTGTCTCCTTTTGTTGCAAACTTTGCAGTGGGGATTTCGAAAGTTTTTATGAAAAGAAAAAAAAAATGATAAGAAAGTTCCAATTCACGAATAAAGTTTCAATACGACAATAAATTCAAACGAACAAGGAAAAACAATCGTTACTGCATAAACTCTACAAAAAGCGGGGCGAAGCAAGTGTGCGAGCAAGCAAGCAAGAGAGAGACACAGAGAGGAGGTGGGGGGAGGGGGTTGGGAAGGAGGGAGGAGAGAGGGAAGGAGAGAGACTTTTCGTGTAATTTTTTTTTCATTAAAAAAAAAAAAAAGAAAGAAACTTCCAAGAAAGCTTAAGAAGTTTCGAACCGTAATTCGCCATGGTTTCTAAGAGAGGACAACTCCGAGAGACCACCCAAGAGAAACAGTTATTTACCCTGTCCGAGGAGTTTCTGGGGCGATCGAGCAATGCTCAACAAATACAGCTCAGCTCATGGTTCTCATGGAAAGCGTGAGGATAAAAAAGAAATGCAAATAACTTCCATTGGGGGGGGGGGGGGGGGGGGGGGTTGAGAGGAGGGGGTGATGGGTAGTTGTAATGAGTTGAGGGTAGGGGGTGAGGAAAAAGGAGGATGGGTAGAATTCCTATAATAAATATTTGGTCAAGAGAGTGGGGGAAAGGTCCGTGAGGAGAGAGAGAGAGAGAGAGAGAGAGGAGGAGAGAGAGGGAGAGAGAGAGATGTGGGGGAGGACGGGAGGGACGGGGGGCAGGACAAGGGGAGGGGCCAACGAAGGCTGAATGTATTCAAGATCAGTTTTGTAAGAATTTGGTATGAGATAGAGTAAGAAAAGCACGAGACAGTGTGAAAAAGGGGGGGGGGGGGGAGAGAGAGAGAGAGAGAGAGAGAGAGAGAGGAGAGAGAGAGAGAGAGCAATGGGCAAACGTTTGATAAAAAACAGCAATAAACACTATTTCTTCTGTGTATTATATTTTAAATTGTCGAGACATTTCTGTGATGTGCATTGTGCGGCTTTGCATGGACCGGCCTTAAAACACGATCCAAAATATTGATCAATAAGTCGAAACACATCTAAACGCAAAGCTCATTTGACACACTACACACAAAACAGACGAGTTATTGTTCGACAATAACATCTTCATACTTTACAGGAGGCCATGAACAAGATCGAAACATGGACAAAAAATGGCTTGTGACCGTCATGCCTGGAAAACAGCATACGCTATCTTCAGCCTGGCTACAAAAGAACACAGTGCATGCCTCCAGGTGAATGGTCACGTCCATTCCACAGGACGAATCACCAGCCAATCTAGGAGTCACCTATGACTCAAGAATGACCTGGAAACGACAGATCGACAACTGCACGGCAAAGAGCCAGACTGCGCCTGGCATTGATGAAAAAATTATTGGGAACATCTGGGGTGCAGACCACACCATTCAGAAGAAGCTGTACCTTGGACGAGTAAGACCTGTCCTTGAATATGGAGCAGCTGCATGGGGAACAGCATCCAAAACCAACTTTAACCAGGCCTCAAGAATCAGGCATCCCGGATCATTAAAGGTGCACTCAAGTCAACTCCGATGCAAGCCATGGATACTCTAACAGGACTTCGGAGCCTAGAAAGCAGACAAGATACTAAAGTTCTCATACAATCTGCCAAATTTAAGAGGACAAAGAATCACCCATGCACAAAAGAAGTTAGAGCAACTAAGTGCAGACTGAAGCGCAGCAGCCTTGCACACAACGCAGGCAGACTTGAGAGACAGGATCCTGATCTTTTGCAACAAGGGAACAAGACAATTCCATCACACAGTTCATGACCATCATGGAAAAGAAATCAATTCCCAGAAATCAGAGTCACTATTCCTGGTACTTCTAACAAGGGCCCACAGTCAGAACGGGAGAGAAAAGCAGTAACCTTGACTACATAGAGCAAACATACCTAAAGAGTTCTGGACACATGCATACACAGATGGCTCAGCAGAAGAGGCTACCACAACGGAGGTGGAGGAATTTCCTTGAAGCTGATGCATGGAACTCCTGTCGACAAGCCATCCCGACTGGCAAGTTCTGCACAGACTTCAAGGCGAGGCAGATGCACTACAGTCAGCAGTCAGAACGCTGCATAAGAATAGAGGGGGCAATACATACCGAAGTCGTCATCTTCTCTGATGCTTTATCGGTCTGCAGGCTGTGTTAAAATCCTCGAAACAAGGAAATCAGCTCTATAGTCCATACCCTGGCCATTCTGCAGCGGTCCACTGAGAATACTGTCATCCAGTGGATACCCTCACACTGCAATTATTATGGCAATGAGGAAGCTGGACCAATTGGCAAAGTAAGGAGACAGCAGCCCCAACTGGAGCAGGAAGTCTCCCTTGAAGAAATCAAACGCTTACAAACGTACTGTGATTTTAAAAAAAACTTTACCAACATCATACTCCAGAATGAATTGTCTTTGCATACAGATTATGGACTCCAAACATTTGCATGCGACAGCGTTACAAACTTCTCACACCACAACGCTTCCGAGTGACATTTTTTTTAAAACAACAAATCAAATCCACAACGTGTAGATCACTTCACATTCAGCATCACACTCCAGATCACAAAACCACTTGGCCTTTAGTGTGGTCGTGACACACATCGCTTGGTCAATGTTAGTCATATCCACAGTCACGAATGACCCTAGGACGTGATCAATTTATCATCAGGCTACGAGACCCGTGCGGAACGTGACCAATTATGACGTCATTTTCTGTTTTTGACGTCATTCCTGCTCCTTGCACGTGACCAATTATGACGTCATTTCCTGTTTAAGATGTCATTTCCTGCTCCTTGCTCCTCATAAGGAAAAAAAAAAAAAAAAAAAAACCCACACGTACTACTACTCGTGTAGTCTGGTCCATCTGCACGTGTATTTTGGCCCATCTGTATGTGTTGTCTGCTTGTGTAGTCAGGCCTATGTGCGCTTGTAGTCTGGTCCATCTGTACGTGTAGGCTGGTCCATCTGCACATGTAGTCTGGCCCACCTGTTTATATTGTCTGCACATGTAGTCTGGGCCCATCTGTCCATGTTGTCTGATGTAGTCTGGCTCATCTGTACCTGTAGTCTGTCCCATCTATATATGTTGTCTGCACATGTAGTCTGGCCATCTGTCGATGTTGTCTGCACGCAGAGTATGGCCCACCTGTCCGTGTTGTCTGCACGTGTAGTCTAGCCCATCTGTCCATGTTGTCTGCACGTGTAGTCTGGCCATCTGTCGACGTTGTCTGCACGCACAGTATGGC
>JADBJO010003975.1:199790-204790 GCA_016801955.1 Conus betulinus | reverse complement strand
AGATAATGTATGAAAACGAAAAGAAAGAAAGAAAGAAAAGAAAAGAAAGAAAGAAAAAAACGAATAAGCTGTGCCGTCCAACACGTTATCATGTTTAAAACAATGTGCTGTGAGGATTAAAACAGAGGCTGCGGGATGATTTACTTTAACTCGATCAAATCCCCACTACGTCCCCACCCCTTCCCCCATCGAATATTTGAATCAGCTTGAGCTGGGTTAAATCCGTCGCGCTCAACATTTGCCTACGTGGCCATGCAGCGCTTACGCCTCTCATCACTGCCATCATTAAGCCAGTCTTAGGATGTCCCTTCTATTTTTGTGACTCGGCTTCCCTACAAGGTTTGGAGCGACTAAATCCCCGGCACTGCATTCAGGGAGGGGACCCATTGTTTTGCTTTGACACACAGCGTGGGAGTGGGATCGGGCGGGATGTTTGTGTGTCCAGATCTGCTGGCTCAACGGAAATCCTCTGGGAGGGGAAATAGATGAGCGCCACAAGTCTGTTGATTATCACCACAGGTCTGTTGACTATCACCACAAGTCTGTTGATTATCACCACAGGTCTGTTGATTATCACCACAGGTCTGTTGACTATCACCACAGGTCTGTTGATTATCACCACAAGTCTGTTGATTATCACCACAGGTCTGTTGATTATCACCACAGGTCTGTTGATTATCACCACAGGTCTGTTGACCATCACCACAAGTCTGTTGACTATCACCACAGGCCTGTTGACTATCACCACAGGTCTGTTGACTATCACCACAGGGTCTGTTGACTATCACCCCAAGTCTGTTGACTATCACCACAATTGTATTTATCTTAATAGATTTTCTTTTTTTTTTTTTTTTTTTTTTGGGGGGGGGGGTATACAGATCTATATTGACGTGCTTGCGTGCGTGACTGTGTGTGTGTGTGTGTGTGTGTGTGTGTGGTGTGTGTGTGTGTGTGTGTGTGTGTGTGTGTGTGTGTGTGTGTGAATCAGTGAGTGAGTGAGTGAATGATGAGTGAGTCAGTGAGTGAGTGAGTGAGTCAGTGAGTGTATGAGTGAGGAAAGCAGACAAAATCATAGATGCATGTAGACAACTCGAATACAGTGAACGTGTCTTAAGCCCAGACGATCCGGATGCCCCATCAGGGATGTAAACAAGTGTAAAAAAAAAACAAAAACGGGGGAACTTGGCACAAACTACACTGCAAGATTAACATTCCAAAACCAAGTCAAGTCATCAGTGAAAAGTGTGACTGAAAGCCAAGCCTATCACAAACTGCACAATGAAAGAGAGGAAAGTACCGATTTCCTTTAAGTTATTCCAATGTCAGACCAAGTGAAACATCATGCAACGAAGTCTGTATGAAACACGCAGTGCAATGCCTTTGATGGTATGAACTGGCTTACTTCCCATGGGCTTTTTACTTACCTCTTTCTTTCTTTCTTTCTTTCGTTCGTTCGTTCGTTCGTTCGTTCGTTCGTTCTGTCTGTCTGTCTGTCTTTCTTTCTTTCCTTCTCTCTTAGTTTTTTTTTTCCCTTCTTCTATCAACGATCATGGAGTATACGAACGTTTATATCCCTAGACAGTTTTACCGTTGTATGAAAATGTGTTACTTCGTGGAAAATGTTCAGTTCCTAACAGTTGCTTCCAAGGCGTTCACATTCGTTTGAGCAGTGTATGATCACCTTATGAGTGATGTGGATACTTGCTGACTACACCATTCCATTGGAGAGAGTCGCATCACTCCCAGCAGCACAGTGGAAGAGGCTCATTCCAGTACCCTGTCTAGCGACATTTTCTGCTCAGTGCTTCAATGCACAGAATATATCTATCATCGCAATCCCTTTTAAAGGCAGATATATTGCGATGGTTCCCTTATGCAGCCAGTGAAGAGTTTTTCATATTTCTTTAATTTCATGTTCCCAGTTTTTACATCTTCAACCTCCTGCCGCCCCCCCCCCCCCCCCCCCCCCCCCACCCCCCTCCCCCCGCCCTCCTTAAGTTCAAAGTTTTGCCAAGTCATTACTATGAAGACAATTTAGTTGTTGGCCTGCGCTTGTTTTTCCCCCACTATTAGATTGTTTGTCTTTGTATTTGTCTGACTTTATTCAAGTTTAAAAGCTGTGCCAGTCTTGAATAAAAGTTACTCTGTGTTAGGTTTCCTTATGGGAGCAAAGACTACCCCACTTGTTTACTGTTTATTGTTTACTGTTCCCTGCCTCATTTCATTTCCAAAAAAGGGAGAGAAGGCAGGCAAAAGAGGTGTTTTGACGAGGGGAGAGTACTGGGACAGAACTAACAGGACAGGATACAGCCCAGTAAACTCGTTTTCATTCCACATCCATTTTGCGCCCGCTTTGAGGAGATAAATATGTGATTTGCACGTTCTTCGTGTTCATTGTCTGGAATGATGTGGTTTGTCTTGTCTTAAGAAGACCAAAGAGGTCGCAACGCGTCGTGTTTTGTCTTGTACTTTGTCTCTTTCTTGTAAGTACATTCCATATGTCAAAATCCCTCCAACACTCCAACCTGAGGATAGGTGGCGGTGGGGGGAGGGGGGGAGAGGTTGGAAGAGGGGAATGGGGTGGAGGAGGACGTGACAATTCCATTCAGTTCAAAACAACGAGTTTCAATAATCAGCTAACATCATGGTAGCACCACATCAATAATTTAGTTTAATGTGCTTCACTGACATGACTAGTCCGACGTACTAATGCAGCTGAACACAAACAAACAAAGAAAGCACACGAAAACAAAACAAAAGAATGAGATCGTTTTGCAAGATATCTTAATAGCAAAGTCTGCGATCTCTTAATCTTTGTGTGTGTGTGTGTGTGTGTGTGTAGGAGGGGAGGGGGGTGTCTCTCTGTCTGTCTGCGTCTGTGTCGGTATGTGTGTGTGTGTGTGTGTGTGTGTGTGTGTGTGTGTGTGTGTGTGTGTGTGTGTGTGTGTGTGTGTGAGAGAGAGAGAGAGAGAGATTGAAGGATTCAAATAAATTCAATTGATTGTCCATTTACTAAAGGAAAATTGCTTTCCAGTGATCATAAGAGAGAGAGAGAGAGAGAGAGAGAGAGAGAGAGAGAGAGAGAGAGAGAGAGAGAGAGAGACTGAAGGATTCAATTTAATTCAATCGATTGTCCGTTTACTAAAGGAAAATTGCTTTCCCGTGATCATAAAACATTCAACAAAATTAAAAGAATTCATATGTGAAATATGAAATGTTCATAACATTAAGAAATACTAGTGTTTCTTAATAATATTAATCAATACACTCACACCCAAAGTCACAGCACTCAACACACCCAAACTACAGGCACACGCACTAAAGAACTGTGCGAGCATATGGCACGTCGAGAGAGAAACTCAGCACTCTGAAAACGTTTATTTCCATTCAAGGATTGAAATTATAGGCAGAGCGTACTCTTCCAGTTTGTCTGTCTGTCTGTCTGTCTGTCTGTCTGTCTCTCTATCTGTCTGTGTCTATCTGTCTGTGTCTGTCTGTCTGTATGTCTGTATGTCTGTCTGTCTGTCTGTCTGTCTGTCTGTCTTCTCTCGAGCAGCTGGGTCTGGATAGTCTTGATGTGCGACGAGATACATTTTTTTGTTCCCCTCTCTCTTTCTCTGTCTGTCTGTCTGTCCTGTCTGTCTGTCTGTCTCTCTCTCCTCTCTCTCTCTCTCTCTCCTCTCTCTCTCTCTCTCTCTCTCTCTCTCTCTCTCTCTCTCTTCCTCTCTCTCTTTCTCTCCTCTCTCTCTCTCTCCTTTACGCTTTTCTTCCTCAAACATAGTGCCAGCCTAACGTTATATCTGGAAGGGGGGTGCAAAATGGGACGTGTGTGTGTGTATGTGTGTGTGTGTGTGTGCGCGCGCTCGCGAGCTATTGCGCTTGCGGAATGTAAGTGGCCGGGTAGGGGGATAGGTGGAGGTGTTGAGGGAAAGCCGGCAGAGGTATGGGGGACAGGAGGGGGATGTGTGTTTTGGCTGCTGCATATTTCAGAATTTTTTTAAGTCTGTTTATAATGGTAAGCGTGAGACTCTTTTTTTTTTCTTTCTTTCTTTTTTTCTTCTTCTTTTTTTCAGTAAGATAAGATAATGTTGCTTATAGCCCAGCCCAGCCGACCGCAAAGGGCCTAATCAGGGCTGTCACCACGTTAAAATCAACTCACAAGTCATTCATTCATTCATTCACACAATTCATTAAAATACAATCATCTTTTTCAATAAATTATTACGCAGTTTATTGGACTATAACATGACAAAAAAAAATCAGAGTACATGTCTAAATTTCCGTCTCTCCGAGTTATGTTTTTTTCATGTCTGCTGTTGTCTCACTTCATTTTCTTATTCTTTTTCTTTTAGTCTCCTTCTTTGTGTTCTTGGGTTTTTTTTTTGCACTTAAGTTCTTTTTGCTGTTGTTGTTTGTATGTTTGTTTGTTATTGTGTACGGGTTGTTCTCTTCTTACTCTGTCTTCATCATTATGATCATGATCTCCACCATCATCGTCATCATCATCATCATCTTCGTCCATCATCCACTTCTTCTTCTTCTTCTTCTTTCTTTTCTTCTTCTTTCTTCTTCTTCTCTTTCTTCTTCTTCTCTTCTCTACCTTTTGTTTTATACATTGTTCTTTTCTCTCTTCTCTTCATCTTCTTTCCTTAGAATCACCGGACATTGTGAACTCGGAGCAATAGCTTACAATTATTCATCCTTATTTTGCTCTTCTTCCTCCTCTTTTCTCCTCCTCCTCCTCCTCCTCCTCCCTTTCTTCTCCCCTTCTTCCTTATCCTCCGCATGCTCCTCCTAGTCCTCCTACTCCTTTCCCCTTTTCTCCTCTTCTTCTCCTTATTCTTCTCCCTCCTTCACCCATTTTCTAATTACTTTTCTTTGTGTACTTCGTCTTCTTTCCAAGACATTACTGGACATTTTTACCTCGGACAGTACCAGACCATATCATCTCGCTCTCCCTTTTCGTCCCCCTCCTCCTCCTTTTCTGCTCCTCCTCCTGC
>JADBJO010003975.1:179790-192290 GCA_016801955.1 Conus betulinus | reverse complement strand
TGTGTGTGTGTGTGTGTGTGTGTGTGCGTGCGCATTTGTATCGCACAATATTTTATTAGCAATAAAACCATTTGAGCTTAGCAGAACGAAATATGTAGCATATCTTTATTCCAACTTGAAACATAGCTTTCTTTGAACGAAAGGAAAAGACATCACACCTTTCCATGTTCTTGGAGCAGAATTGTTTGTATTATACTGTTCAAATATCTTTAAAGTCAGTTATAAAACCGGGGTCACTCCCTGACATATTCAGACTATTTCAGAATTAAGCTCTGGTCAAATTTTCGTTATTCGAAACATCCAGCCCCCCCCCCCCCCCCCCCCCCCCCCCCCCCCCCTACTCCCCGGCCTCTCTTACAGCAAAGTGGCATTTCATAGAACTGTCTGTACAATCTTGCCATGGGTAAAGTGTGTATTTTCGTCCAGCATTTTACACACTTGACAAATAAATTTACATACAATATCCTCTTGTCTGATTACAAATTGGTGTTTAATTGAGTAATGTAGAACACCAAAGCTTGCTTCTTACCAAATGTGGGCGGTGTATCTTTGTTATGTCATTAATCGTAGGTCCTCAAAACTTCTGGAGCACAAGGCGACACCGGTCTCGACTGTACGCGACAAACCGGTTTTCGATTGTGCCAGGCAAAACCGATTCTTGATTGCACGAGGCAAATCCGTTTCTCGACTACGCAACTCAACATTTTCTCTATTCTTTACTGTAACATGTGTGCTCAGTCCTTGTTTTCATGTGCTCAGTCCTTGTTTTCTCTGTTCTTCACTGTGACACTGTCAGACCACATGTGCTCAGTCTCCTTGTTTTGGGTACCGCGATGAGGTGTGGATAGAGGGAGGTGGGCGATTGGTGGACCCTCTAGTAGTCTCATAGGCTGCACACACACACACACACACACACACACACACACACACACACACACACACACACACACACACACACACACACACACACACACACACGCGCACGCACACGCACGCACGCACGCACGCACACATACAAACATATACACACACCCCACTGTCTTTCCTGTTCCATAGCTTTCCTTTTCTCTTCTTTATTGCTGCTTTTGTTTGATTTTCCGCTGATATACTTTCAGCTCTGTTTGTTTATGCTGAATTTTGTTCTCTGTTTTTGTGTCTTTGTTTTGTTTTTTTGTTTGTTTGTTTTTTTCTAATTCTGCAGTATTCTGTCAACAAAACCCTTACCAGTTTGTTTCTCCACTCTGCCTGCCTGCTTCTCTATTTGTCTGTCTGTCTGTCTGTCTGTCTGTCTGTCTGTCTCTGTCGCTGTCTGTCTGACAAGACAGACCGACAGACAGACTGTGTCGCGGAAAGTCGACAGAAATCGATAGCGACTTACTTGCTAGAAAATCAAGCAGACCCATAACAGGTGGCACGCGCGATGAACACTTTCTGGACTCTGCTCGCTCGTCTCCTTGCTATTGGTACCAAGGGGGGTGATTTCCATGACCGCGCTCGTTTCATCAGAGCAAAACAAAGGAACAATGTCCCGAGCGTGCATGGAGAGACAGCATCCGCAGACTGGTCGGTGGGTCTTCTGAGTGAGTTGGTAGGCACTGGCCGACAAAAGGGATGCTTTCAAAGTGAAGTGACATATCTTTGTGTTACGTAAAGAACGTTAGTGATATATCTCTGTGTTATGTAAAGTACATGTTTAAGAAAAGGGTTGTGAAGCGGAAGCAACTGCGGCAGAATCCTCAATGGTCATCAGAAAATACGGTCTGCTTCAGCAAAGATCAGGTCAACAGGACAGTGTAGAGGGCGTGGGTGTGAGGTGGGTGGGGGTGTACTATCCGCTAAGCCATCAATCCCCGCCGAGAAAATGGAAGGGAGAAGTAAAATAGTAGAAGTCCATTCCGCAGGACCAGGGGAAAGAATATCAAGGCAACGACACAGCGGATAGGGAAAGAACAGCATGAAATGAACAAGAAGAAGAAGAAGAAGAAGGAGGAGGAGGAGGAGGAGGAGGAGAAGAGAAAGGAGAAGAAGAAGAAGAAGAAGAAGAGAAGAAGAAGAAGAAGAAGAAGACCAACCAACAACAAACAACAATAAACAACAAACAACACCAACAAAAAAGCAAGAAGAAGAGAGAAGAAGAAGAAAACGAAAAGAAGGAATTGATTGATTGATTGACTGAATCTCCAATGGGTAAAGAATTTAGGCACATTAAAAGCCTTTACACAATTGTGCTCACCAGTAAACAAAAATGGGAAGGTTAAAAAAAAAATAAACACTACAACATGAAACAATGACCATCAGTAATAATTTGATAGCACAATTAACAACGTATTCAGAGAGAGAGAGAGAGTGAGAGAGAGACAGAGAGAGAGTGAGAGAGAGAGACAGAGACAGAGAGACAGAGAGAGACAGAGAGAGAGAGAGAGAAGAAGAAGAAGAAGAAGAAGAAGAAGAAAGCAAACGACCGATCGAGACAGAGAGAGAGAGAAGGGGGGGGGGTAAGGTAAGGTAAGGTAAGGTAAAGTAAAGTAAGCTAAGCTAAGCTAAGGTAATGTTGCTTTTAACCCAGCCAATCACAAAGGGCCGTATCAGGGCTGTCATCATGTTAAAATCAACTCACAAGCCATTCATTCACACAGCTCTTAAAAACACATCTTCTACAAACCCATCCGAAATTTTTGTTAAAATATTTCTACTGTAAGATCTCAGATTCGATGAAAAATGTTAATCTCTCTTTCAAGAACTCAAAGATCGCATCAGGTGGAACATCTCTGAACAAGGTTTTCAATGAATCTGCTGTAAAATGTTTCTTACAAGATCATTAACGATTGGCTCTTCCACTCTCTGTATATTACACACACACACACACACACACACACACACACACACACACACACACACACACACACGCACACGCAAACTCACACAGCACATACACAGACCCAGGTACACAGACCCAGGTACACAGACACACAGACACAACACACACACACACACACACACACACACACACACACACACACACACACACACATACACACACGCGCACACTCATGCACGCGCACACACACAAGCGCTCGCGCACACGCTCTTCAAAACACAAATACATAATCAATTAATGCATGCATAGACACTGTCACTTAGGTGGCCTACATTCTCACTCATCAGCATGTACATGCAAAATTACGTGAGCGAATATATCTATTACATTATACGTTTTGTTTCTAAAAAAAAAAAAAAAACCATTGTTCTATAAGAGTCATTATAACTGTCAGTCGATCACACAAGAAGAAGAACAATAACAACAACAACATCAACAACAACAACATGAACAAGCAGAAGAAGAGAAGAAAGAAGAAGAAGAAGAAGAAGAAGAAGAAGAAGAAGAAGGACAGTAACAACAACAAGAAAAAGATGAAAAAAGGAGAAAACGAGCAGGAGGAAGATGAAGAGGAGAAAGAAGGAGAAGAAGAAGAAGTAGGAAAAGGAGGAGGGGGGGAGGAACAGGGAAAGAAGAAAAGAAAGAGTGAGAGGAGGAGGAAGAGAAGGAGGAATAGGTAAAGAAACCAGAATAATACGGAGACGGAGGAAAGAAAGGAAGAGAAGGATAAAAGGAGATTAAAAAAAAAGAAAAAAAAGAAACGCCACCAGGACCAACGACCACCGTATCACTACGTCCAGCTGCTCCAAGTTGTACCGGCAACTGGTCTTTGACTATTGATCGAAAAAAAACGACTCCCTCCACTTTACCCCCACCCTACTCCCTCCCCGTCTCCTCTCCATCTTTCCCACCCCCTTCCTCTTTCACTTCTTACCCCCACCTCTCATCCACTCATCCTTCCCTCTTCTCTCTCTCTCTCTCTCTCTCTCTCTCTCTCTCTCTCTCTTTCTCTCTTCTCTCTCTCTCTCTCTCTCTCTCTCTCTCACACACACACACACACACACACACACACACACCACACACACACACACACACACACATGCACGCTCGTACGCGCGCGAGCAGCATAAACACACACACACACACACACACACACACACACACACACACACACACACACACACACACACACACACTTTGAAAAGAGAGAAAGGGGTGGGACTGGAGGAGCGAGAGAGAGAGAGAGAGAAGGGGGGGGGGGGGGGGGGGGCAGGCAGGCAAGCAGACTGACAGACAGTTCGGAGGATAATCTTGGGAACTACTGACAATTTGTCCTCAGAAGGTACATTTACTTTGGCCGTCAAAGGAGAGACGAGACAGAGATACAGAGAGTGGAAGAGCCAATCGTTAATGATCTTGTAAGAATACCGAAGGAAGAAAACACATGATAAGAAACGCAACATAAACAAAAAGCCACGCAAAAAAATGATAGTTTAAAAAAAATAGCTGTAAAAGACACCAACAAAAAGCTAAGGAACAGGAAAAAAAGATTGTTGGGTGGGGAAAACTGAAAGAAAAACTGCATTAAAAAGAACAAAAAGAAAAGGGACAGAGAGAAAGGGAAAAGGAAGGAACGCAAGCGAACAAAACAAAACAAAACAAAACAAAACATAAAAGATATTCAAGAAAGAATCAAGACTCCATCACTAGGGAGCCATTTCCACACCAGTCACTGTTAACATATTACGTGGAATGAAAGCTCGCAGGCGTTGTTGGTTTTTTGTTTTGTTTTGTTTTGTTTTATATTAAGCGTTCAATAATCAACCAAATTTTCACTTCATTTTCTCTTCACTGTTATTTTCTGAAATCCGGCCCAGTGACAGACCAAAAACAGAGGCAGAGGTAGGTAGCAAACATGGGAAGAAAACAAAGGCAACAAAGCAAAAGAACGGAAAAAGAGGGAAGACACAAACAGAAGGGAAAAAATGTACAAAAGAAATGAACGAACTAAAAGAAAAGAAGAAAGAAGAAAAAAATAGAGAGACAGAGTCAGAGAGAGAGACACAGAGAGAGAGAGAGAGAGAGAGAGACAGACAGACAGACAGAGAGAGAGAGAGAGAGAGAGAGAGAGAGAGAGAGAGAGAGACAGACAGACAGACAGACAGACAGACAGACAGACAGACAGACAGAGAGAGAGAGAGAGAGTTCAGATTGTTCGAATATTTGAAAAAGAAGGACACATAGAGTACACGATGGACACGAAATGAAGGAAAGCAAGCTAGGGGTGCAGAAAACAGACATGCCAACACAAAGGAAAGAACAACGGAGACAAAGAAATCAGTTCTCAACACAACTGAAGCAAACAAAGGAGCCAGCAAGGAACCAACGCGAACTGCAGAGACTGTTTCCTGCACTCTCAGCTAGCTGTACGCCTGGAAGGAAAGGCCGCCACTGGAAGAAAAGAGCCAGCAAGTCAAACAAGACAAGGAAGGTGTATAGGAATGAAACAGTAAAAAAGAACATACAGATTCAAGAAAGGAAAAAATGAGAGGAAGAATTATAGAAAGCAAGGGAGAAAAAAGGAGAGTAAGACTGAGAAGGAAAAGACAGAAAAAGTGAGAAAAAAATGAAGGAAGAAAGGAAAGGATTAAAGAGAGAAAGAAGAAAGAAGACAGAAAAAGTGAAAAGAAAAACGAAAGGAAGAAAGGATTAAAGAGAAAAAGAAAAAAGAAGAAAGAGAAAGAATAATACATGGTAGAAGTAAAAAAAAAATAGGAACAAGGAAAGAAAGATGAAAGAAAGGAAGAAAGAACGAAAGAAAAAAAGTCTACAAAAAGACGAGGACAAAGCAAACAACCAAGCAAACAAGGACACAAAAGTAACAAAGAAAGACCGATGAAGCAGTTGAATACATCATACACGTTTTGTTGGCAGTTCGTCCCCAGCCATTTGCCCAGACCATTGCTTTCATGTTACTGGGAAATGAAGGGAAAACCCAATGCGTCCCCATACGACAATCAAGCGATTGTCACCCATTCCTCTGATTGATGAACAGGCCTGGGGAAGAACAGGATCAGGGTGGGGAGAACGCACCGTGTGCTGAGCCGTTGTTCACAAAATGCGTTGGCCGGCCTCTCTCTCTCTCTCTCTCTCTCTCTCTCTCTCTCTCTCTCTCTCTCTCTCTCTCTCTCTCTCTCTCTCTCTCTCTCTCTCCTGTCTCTCTGTATGTATATGTAGTATATGTATGTATATGTATGTATGTATGGCGCATGTAGGTAGGTAGGTAGCTAGGTAGTATAGGTAGTATGCTTGTATGTATGTATGTAGGTCTGTATGTATGTAAGTAATTATGTATACATATCAAGACAGACAGAGATAGATAGATAGATAGATAGATAGATAGATAGATAGATAGATAGAGATAGATATAGATAGATAGATAGACACATGGGTAGATAGACAGATAGATAAATATATATTAATAGATAGATGGATGAATAGTTGATTTAAGACACAGATAGACAGATAGATAGACAGGTGAATAGTAGATAGAAAATTGATACAGATAGATGGATAGAGAGATGTATAGACAGATGGATGGTTGTATATGGATGCGTCTATCTAGATATGCATGAATTTACAAGTAATACTCTGCGGTATAGTCCGCAACGCACTATGTCACACGACGGTTTCTACATACACACTCATATGGAAAGGCAATCATGCGCCCCCACGCGCAACGACACATCTGACTCCCTTTCTTTCAATGAAACGAATCAAAATACCATTTAAAAGTTCTTCCTTGGAAAACAAATATATTCTTTTCTTTCTTTCTGCGCCTGGCCTCTTTTGGCGCGCGTGGATTTTAATCTCTCTTTTTTTCGCCAGTACATACGATTCATTCCATAATATTTGATTAAAAAGATTACATCAAATATCATTGTCACTGCCCCCCCCCCCCCCCTCACCCCCACCCCACCCCACCCCTACACACACACACAAATTACAATCGTCAAAACATCATTATGTCCATCAATCATTTTTTTTTTTACTTAAGAGAAATCAGAACATCCTTAGGCATCGGACACCACACACCAGGGGCGAGAAGGGGCTGTCAGGGTACCAAACACAGAGCGCCAAATACGGGGGTGCTTGCCCTAGAAAGGCAAGATACCTTGATCAGTAAAATAAATACTTCATTATCGATCACAGGATCTTACCTATCTTTTCCTATCTGGAAATGATTCTGATCACAAGCAAGACGAGAAACACATTATTTAGAATTCTAAGACTGCGATAAAAACCCTGTATTTAAAATCATCAAATATGTTCACACATCCCATGCTCACCTTAGAATCAATAAACTTATCTCCCTTTTGGCAAACTTTTTTTTCCTGCCCTGCCTTCACCAAAATGCCATGTTATCTCCCTTTTCCTAAGAGCACATATCACTACTCGGAAAAACGACCAATGGGGAGAAAGCACTCTGTAAAGATGAGCTTTCAATCTCTCTCTCTCTCTCTCTCTCTCTCTCTCTCTCTCACACACACACACACACACACACACACACACACCACACACACACACGGGACGTATGACACGCTGCAACAACGATTTCAAGAGATATTGCAGAATAAAACAGAGATTAAAACAAGTCAGTGATATTTCCATAATGAAAATTTTTACATTTTTTACATTATCCGTTTTGGAAAAGATTATTATCTTGTTTTGATCTCCTATCTATCTATCTATCTATCTATCTATCTATCTATCTATCTATCTATCTGTCTGTCTGTCCATTTTTATTTTATATATATATATATATATATATATATATATGTGTGTGTGTGTGTGTGTGTGTGTGTGTGTGTGTGTGTGCGTGCGTGCGTGCGTGCGTGTGTGTGTGTGTGTGTGTGTGTGTGTGTGTGTGTGTGTGTGTGTGTGTGTGTGTGTGTGTGTGTGTGTGTGTGTGTGTGTGAAGGAGTCAAACAATTATCCTCTCACTGTTTGCTGTGTCGACACTAGTGCAGGATTCTTTGTTTTGTTTTTGGTTTAGTTTTTTAATCTTTTGCTCTCCATCCCTAAAGTTTGCACTTAAGGGCCCCAGTCACCAGCATGTGATCCGTGCATAGCCCAGCTTATTCTCCCCATTCTCTCCCGTTCGCTGGTAATTACGCCGAACTTCAGCACAGATCCATGGCGCCTCTGGAAGCGGTTCCTACCACGGGGACAGTGAGAGCCAAATGAATATGGATGATCTTCGGCGATCCCTCGCATCCGGTGTGCAGATGGTGATTTGTACAACCCCCACTGTTTGGGTCACCCAGGTGTGGAATCCCTGACATCATGGTGGGGGATTTGTGCATACATGGGAATAGAGGAGATGCCGGGGGAAGGGGGGGGGGGGGGTTCTTGGAAGGATTCTGAATAGCTGGCTGTTTTGGTGTTAGATTTCTGCTACATTGAACAGAAGCCAGCTGTCGCCAAAGGAGAAACATCTTCATCTTCAAACTTCAAAGCTGATGGAAAAAAATATTTGTTGTAAATTTCTTCTGCACCACCAGAACAGAAAGTTTGCAGTCGAATATCTGCTACACTCCAAGAAACTTTTGTTTTTATGTTTCTGTTGCACGGAGGAGGGATGGGCAGGAGTAGGGGTCTTTGCTTTTAAATTTCTACAGCAAGAGAAGAATCAACATCGAATTTCTGCTGTTCTTAAAGAAACAAGATTGTTTCCTATTCTCTACCGCACAAGCATCTTTCGCACGAGAAGAAACGCGTTTATGTACAAAGTGTGGCCGCACATGAATTTCATCCACTGTAGTAGAAGAAACATGCTTATAGCCAACTTTCAACGCATGAAAAAAAAAGAGCAGATCATGAAATATCTGTTGCACAGAAACAGAAAGCTTTGTCTTTAAATTTTCTGCTGCTCAGAAAGATTCAAATCATCTGCACAAAAAGAATGACAATACCAATGGTTTATTAATTTAAAGGGCCATGACCCCTGATGAAAGGGTAACTGAACAAAGAGATATACTACCAGCAAAGTAAAGAAATGACAACAACAACAACAACACTGATTATAAGAAAAGATAAGAACGAAAAATGAATATGTTAATGCACGGTGTTGTGAGGTTGCAGTTTCTTTCAACCTTAGAGTTTCGTGCAAGAGCAATGACAAACTCCATACATCATCATGTCTTGTAGATGACAACAATATGTACAGTTTATAGAAGTATGGCTCTTGATAACTTTTGGCTTGAATCTTTTTTTTTCTCTCTAATTCAGCGCTGAACAGCATAAACGAAATGCAGTTCGTTTATGAACAAACTAAATTTGTGGAATTATATTCATACTGTCATTGGATTGCAGAACCAACTATATATAATATGCAAGTCATGTACAAAGAGAAAAGTAGTTGTGTTTAATTTTTTGCTGCAGAAGAAAAATACTTTCATCTTCCGATTTTGACCGCACAGCTTTTTTGTTTCTTTGTTTGTTTGTTTGTTTTGTTTAGAATGATTTGAAACTGACGCAACATACGGCAGTGAAGGAAAATGCTGAGTGAGGCAGGGAAAAGTAAACAACAAACAAGTAGGGCAACTCTTGTTCCCAAGATGATAATAAACACACGCCGTCAACTCCAACGGAAATGTGCTTTACGACACACATTGCCTAGCAGAAATGACAATACAGACCACACAAAACAGCGAGGAGACACTCCCCCCAACCCCCCACCCCCATTCCCCACCTCCCTCCAAGGATGTTCCGAGCTTGCACATATATCCTGCGCCTGACAATTCTCTACAGCAACAACTAGGGTAGTAACACAGATTAACATGTATCCAAGAGTGCACACAGCCTTTTCGATCTTGAGTATAGCCAAACAAGCTCACGGACGAACAGTAACAAATACAGGTAACCTCGGTGTGATTGCTATGAAAGCCAATGTTATGTGAGGAAGTGAACATTAAACAGTAAACAACGAACAAGAAGGGCAGCTCTTACTCCCATGATAAAACTGACACACTCTTTTCATTTTTGTTTCTTTCTTCAGAATAATTTGAAACTGGTACAACATAAAGGCAGTATTTGGGACACAGGACAATGCAAAGAAAACAAACAAGCACAACAAAAGAAACAGAGGGGACAGCGTTTTGCAGTTTGATTCTTCAGTGTTGGATTCTGTGCGTGCAGTATCAAGGTAACGTTCCACCTGGTCGCATCAAATCATGATGTTTCAAGGGCTGGTCAGTTTCAAAGGCAGTATCATGGTCCGGTCATGATCTGTACATGGTCAGTCGACGAGAACCACCACACCTTTCACGCATACAGTACACACACGGACTCAGCGCGCGCGCACACACACACACACACACACACACACACACACACACACACACACACACACACACACACACACACACATACACACACTGTTCGTAAAATGTTTTTCCCCTCTTTCTCACATACATATGCATACCTTCTTCCGCTGTTGATGCGAGTCAAAAAAATTAAAGATTCTAACTGGGGCAGACTGTAATGTTCGCTCCGTTCCGTATCTGGCAAATTAAAGTCATTTGAGCCCGGGCTTTATTATCACCTCCATTTGTGCATGTCCTGCATTGGCCTGTGAGCCCTCCAAGCTTGTGGGGCAGAGTCAAGTATTTGAGCTTTGGGTATTCTAGGATTGATTTATCAAACCTTGCGGAGTTTTACTGGCTTCAACAGGCTGTGTCTTTCACATTTCCGCTTTTTGATCAGTTAGACAAGCTTAAGCCTATCATCTTCAAAATTCTCCTTTTTGTACTCCCAGTTCTTATAGAATGGGAACGAAGAAATACGCTGTGTGTGTGTGTGTGTGTGTGTGTGTGTGTGTGTGTGTGTGTGTGTGTGTGTGTCCGTCCGTCCGTCCGTCCGTCCGTCCGTGGTCAAAATGTGTTCCACTTGCTCCAGACGTAACTAGTGGGCCGATCTTTCTGAAATTTGTAGGTATGTTCGTTATGGGTCACGGATGACGGCCGATGTTTTAGTTTACCGTTACAGCCGTTACTAACGGCTATAACAGGCCCATAACGGTTTTTCTTCTATATGGAATATCTCAGAAAGCACTCTGTCGATCTTTCTGAAAACTTGTAGGTATGTTCATTATGGTCACAAATGATACCCGATGTTTTAGCTTACCGTTATAGCCGTTACTAACAACTATAACGGCCCATAACAGTTTTTTTTTAATGGAATGTCTCAGAAAGTACTTGGCTAATCTTTCTGGAAATTTGTAGATATGTTCATTATGGAACACGGATGATGCCCGATGTCTTTGTTCACCATTATAGCCATTACGGCTATAACGGCCCCTAACGGTTTTTCTTCTTCATGGAATATCTCAGAAAGTACGTGGCCGATCTTTGTGAAAATTAGCAGGTATGTTTATTATGGTCATTGATGATGCCCAATGTTTAACTTTACCATTACAGTCGTTACTAACGGCCCATACTGGTTTTCTTCTTGATGGAAAATCTCAGAAAATTCTTAGCCGATCTTTCTGAAAATTTGTAAGTATATGTTCATTATAGGTCACAGATGATGACCGATGTTTACTAGAATAGCCATTACTAACGGTTACACCAGCCCAAGACGGTTTTTCATCTTTATGGAATATCTCACGCGTATTCAGGATAAACTGGGAGTACGTTTACATGCTTAGCATTTGTTTGTCTTTTCTTTCCTTTCTTTTTTTTTCTTTCCCATCGTCTGTGCCGCTTCAGTGACACTGCACCCAAGCCGCTCATATCGACTCCTCTCGTCCACGGCCACAGCCCAGAAGATCCGCCAAAGGCCCGGCACCGGCAATCCACAGGGAGTTGTCAGGATAAAGTCGTCATGAGGCAACACCACCAGAGGAGACACTGCACTGCCGCCGGGTCAGTTCGTTGGTGTTCAGTAGTACCTGTTCTGATCCAACATACACAGGGCATTACCGACTTCACCCTGTACTGACGACAATAATTGCTTAGTCGCCGAGTTGGCGTAAGTGAGCTGCCTTCCGGAGGGCGCCACCACGTCCGTCCAGCAACAGTCCCCATGAAGTCGCCGATACCGGTGACCCCGACGGAACCAAACCAAAGCCATGGACGTTGAAAGGACATCGAAGCTGAGGTCACCATGAGAGCAGGACATGAGGGCCACAGAATTTGAGACCTTTTTGTACGGATTTCCATTCTGATGAGACTGCATGTAGTATATCCCAGCGTCAACCAGGCCTGACTGATACAGACACCTGCAGTGTTGGTCAGGAAATTCGCCCAGCACTCTCAATGACACATCCATTAAGTGGATAGATAAAACACGACTGTGCGAAACCCAGTCTTCCAAACAGCAAACTCAGCTCTGGATAGAAACGGGTCGGGCAGAAAAATCACATGAATTAATGTCTCTGACGGGAATCGTACCTACGACCTCCCAGTCGGGAGTCCGCGATCTAACCACTTCGCCACGGCGGCTGGTATCTTCAAAATTCTTAATTTTCTCTTTTGCTGGGTGTTCTGCAGACACCGATCATGTAGCAGGAGGGATATTCTCCATTTTCAGTAGGCTCCTTTTAGCTGTTATAGAAATG
>JADBJO010003975.1:169790-174790 GCA_016801955.1 Conus betulinus | reverse complement strand
TCAACATCATATCATCTGTCCCCACTTGTTAGCTGCACACACTAATGTCGGTTGCACTTGATTGTCATAGCTGCACACACTAATGTAGGTTGCACTTGATTGTCATAGCTGCATACACTAATGTAGGTTGCACTTGATTGTCATAGCTGCACACACTAATGTAGGTTGCACTTGATTGTCATAGCTGCACACACTAATGTAGGTTGCACTTGATTGTCAAAGACCCTGAGAAAACACGACTGCGAAATGTCATGAAGTCTGCCTGTCTGTTTCACACATTCAGTGCAGGCTGTCCTGCCTTTCACCGCTTAGCATCATTGCATATTTACAGGTTCATTTTTGTCGCAAAGAAAAATCCGAGTTGGTTATACTCGTTTACCGCTTCTACGACCTTCTCCATTTAGCATTCTTCCCCAAAAATCCGCCTTTACGAAAAACCGTAATCTTTGTTTCATCTTCCTTGATAGTGAAAAAAACAGTTTCTTGCAAGTTTCTTTTAAGACATCAATTTGATTTTGAAAACGTCAAGGGGTATCGGACAAAAGAACAATATTATCTGCGGACAAGAACAGAAATCATTCAACAAGACCAGGTAACCGTTGAATGACATGCATACCGTTTCTTTCTACTGATGATGCAATTTCGTTTATGAACTTTTGACAAAAGTTCGGGTCTAAGAATGCTTCCTTGTCTTAAAACCATTTGGGCAATCGAAAAAATCTGTCAGACGATCATCAACTCTTACACAGGAAAGCATAGAGTTGTAAACTGCCATCACAGTCTTAAAAATTCACCATGTATGCCCTTACTACTAAGCAAAATTTCAAAGAGAGAGGTTCATGTTGCACTGAATCAAATACTTTTGTTAGATTTACAAAACAGGCATATGGTGTACTACCTTTTTTTAAGCATTTCTCTATGACTGCATTTTAGGTGAAAATATGGTCAAATAGATACCCCTTTCTGAAACTGGCCTGTGACTCTGTCAGTTTACTGTTTGTTTCTACCCCGTTTACAAATCTTTTGTTCAGAACCTTGTTATGACATTCGCTTTTCCAACGCAATTTGACACACGTCTATAATTGTCTGTTTTAATGTCACCTTTCAAAAAAATGGCATAATAATGGCTTTCGTACAGTCTTCAGATATATACCTGTGTCCAAAATAGCATTAAAAAGTTTATTCATGAAAGCGAACTCAACATCATTGTCAAATCTCAACATTTCTGGCACTCTTTCGTCAATCCAACAAACTTTTCTGTTTTTCAGTTAACGAACAGCTTCAAAAACTTTCCCATCAACAATGCGTATATTTTGATCATCACAATCCGAACTACATTTTCAAAGCTAAAATGTATATTTAATTCTTTGGAACATTGAACCGTTTTTTTCGAATGATCGAACCACTGTTGGTCTCATTTTTCTGGGCAAACGCATGTCGTCCTGCTGCCTGGTGTATTTCTGATCTCTCCCCAAAATGACTTGCTCATTGCCCAGAGAAGCGAGCCGCTTTTTCGTGCACGCCTTTTCTGCTCAATCAGAGCTTTGTATTCTTTCCTGTCTGGAACAAACTGCCTTCGCTCCTCGGCTTGTCTGTTTGTCTTTATACAGTTAATGAAAGCCTTCCTTTTTTTCTTAGATTTTTTACATTCGCCATCGAACCAATGAGAGCATCTGACTTCACCACCGATACAGATTCTCTTCTTCATACAATCACTATAGCGAACTAAAGTGAAATAAATAAAAAAAAAAATCTCACAGCTTGATCAATGTCGATGTTAATTTGCTCTAAAACACTTGTCATGTATTTCCTTTGAATGAAAGGTATAAGTTAACTGCTGCTCTAAAACTGGATTCCAAATACGTTTTTCTATCCATTCATTTTTCTCCGGACTGTTAGTACCCAAAGCTTTCATACTATCACATCCGTATTCAGTTACACCCAGTTTGATATAAATAGGAAAGTACGTAGAGTCGACTGAAGACGAAACACGCCAAAAGCTGATTCGATGTTGCAAGCGTAAGTCGCTTGATATTAGAGAATCATCAATTGTGCCATCACCAGCACTTGAAACAAAGGTTAGCAAATCACCCAACTCGTACTGATTGAGACTATTGGCAATGAAACAATCCAAGGTTGAGCCCATGTTAAGGTCTTTTACCAAAGCTGGTTATTTCTGTATTGTCTGAATTTCTGTTGAACGTATCACTTAGTTGGTCCATTGTTGATATCGCTTCAAACACTGCCATCAATGACGCATCATTTCACGTCGCATTCTCATATCCAGTCGTCGCCTTTAAATCACCACATAAAATCATAATAGCAAGGAATCCTCAAATCGTTCATCTAAGTCAGTTAAACACCGTTCAATAATTTCAATCCGTAAACCATGACTGTCTCCAATATTTGTTGTCGTGTGGGTGGATATATGTACAAATAAGAAAAAGAATGTTTTTTTTTTTTTTTGTTTTTTTTTTTGTATTCGTTAATTTCTAATCTCTTTCAAATAATCATCTTCGTTTCATTTTGGTGACAAATGTTGCCAAAGTTTTAGGCACGAACACCAACACGTCACCTGAATGACGGCATTGCAGAGACGATTGTACAGTTTTTGATACAAACACGTCATAGTCGTTAAATGGTATGTTTGGAACTGTATCTTTCTTTGAGTGAAATACAAACAAAAGTTCCATCCAAGGAAAGATAATGTCGAAGGACAGCATGGAGGAAAAACGCATCGAAAATGTTCAGCTATTGCATCCATCATCAGAATTCCACGTGCCTATGTTTTACACTAGTCAGGCCAGGGCCACGCCGTTATCTGTTAGAAATGTCACCACTACCGCTTCCACACCAAGATCCACCACCATCCTTTCC
Organism: Conus betulinus; assembly: GCA_016801955.1. NCBI lineage: Eukaryota > Metazoa > Mollusca > Gastropoda > Neogastropoda > Conidae > Conus > Conus betulinus. Next base: position 171,913 of record JADBJO010003975.1, on the reverse strand, counting down.
CTCCCCCCCTTCCCTCCGCCGCCCCTCTCCACTGATTTCATCACTTTTTCTGCCTTCCACTCCCCCTCTCCCTCCCTCCTTCCTCCTCCCTGCGTGTATTTGGTGTTGATGGGCCACATTCTCTGTGCAGTATGTTTGTATTCGCACCCTGTTTTTCCATGGCCGCTGTTTTGCGATGCCAAATTCATGCGTTGACGTGTCTCTATTTTGTGACGCCCGGCTCGTGCGTTGACGTGTCATCACAGGGCGGTGGGTAGTGCTGCAGTATTGCTGTATCGCTGTGCTGTCCATGCAACTTCTTGCGATGACCTTTGACCCGTGGCAGACGCCTCTTCGCTCACTGACTTGTCCTTTGTCGATTTGCACTTGGGTACTCCGCCGTTGGAAGAGTATCATCGAAACCTGTGTTGCCGTTGTTCCCGCTTCGTGTCGAGAGTGGGGAAAGATTTCCTGTGGGAGTCCACAGGCGTTGTGATGTCATTCTGATGGTTGCAGACATTGACCACTTGCTCCCTGCTTCATGTCTTCCCGAGGTTTGATCCTTTGATCCTCAGTTTTGTCGCTGATTTCCACGACTCCTCTTTGTCTGTCTTTATTCCCTCTCCTCACTGTTCCCCTTTCCATGTCATGTGTATACGCACATTCTTGTGAGATTAGTTTGTCACGTTCTATTCTTGACTTCTGGCCATTCTCATACACCTGTTTGGCCTTCACTCTTAAACCCTGCCTTTTTCTGCGCACGGTCTCTGAAAAATCTTCCCTTACCGACGTGTTTGGTATTCTGTATGAAATCTTCAGCCTTTTTGAAATGTACTTCCAGTTCTGTGCACCTTATCAATGGCTAGTCACAACGTCACCACTTGCACTTCTCTGCACCTTATCAATGGCTAGTCACAACGTCACCACTTGCAGTTCTCTGCACCTTATCAATGGCTAGTCACACAACGTCACCACTTGCAGTTCAAAGCACTCTTTCAATGGCTAGTCACAACGTCACCACTTCCAGTTCTCTGTACCTTATCAATGGCTAGTCACAACGTCACCACTTCCAGTTCTAAGCACTCTTTCAATGGCTAGTCACAACGTCACCACTTCCAGTTCTGTGCACTCTCAATGGCTAGTCACAACGTCACCACTTGCAGTTCTAAGCACTCTCAATGGCTAGTCACAACGTCACCACTTCCAGTTCTAAGCACTCTTTCAATGGCTAGTCACAACGTCACCACTTCCAGTTCTGTGCATTCCCAATGGCTAGTCACAACGTCACCACTTGCAGTTCTAAGCACTCTCAATGGCTAGTCACAACGTCACCACTTGCAGTTCTGTGCACTCTCAATGGCTAGTCACAACGTCACCACTTGCAGTTCTAAGCACTCTCAACGGCTAGTCACAACGTCACCACTTGCAGTTCTAAGCACTCTCAATGGCTAGTCACAACGTCACCACTTGCAGTTCTGTGCACTCTCAATGGCTAGTCACAACGTCACCACTTGCAGTTCTAAGCACGCTTTCAGTGGCTATTTCCTCATTGTGCCCTATGTCATCTCTAATCGTCTTTTCACCTTCTGTTCACAATAATTCCAGTCTTCTATGGGCTTCTCTTTTTTCTATTCCAGAGGTTGTTTGACCTGCTGAAGTTTTCTAAGGAATTACATGTTTCTCAATGATTCGATCTGCTTCTTCAGACTATTATTTAGTCCTTCCAGTGTGTGGCTTCATGGTGTTCATCTCCCTCCTCAAGCAGACTCCAGCTTGTTGCTCCAGCTTTCTCAGCTGCTCAGACAATTCATTATTTATTTCCTGCACTCTGCTCTCCAGCCTTTCAGTCTACTTCCCCTGACTTTGTCTTATTGTCTCGTATTCAATCAATTGCTGTTCTTCCTATTCTCTGGCATCCTCTTTTTTGGCATCTTCAATACTTTGGCACGTATCTTGCACGACGCTGCCCTGTGGGTCACTTTGTACAGAGAGATCATCAGACTGTTTGAATAATGCATGTTTGCCACTAGCTGCTCCATCTCCAGCATTCTGTTCAATTTTTTTTTCTCTTCTGATAAATCTGATCCAGGATTGGAATCTCCACCACCAATGGATAATGAAAGAATACATATAAAGACAACTGC
>JADBJO010003975.1:137290-164790 GCA_016801955.1 Conus betulinus | reverse complement strand
ATACTCGCTTTTCGTAGTTCTTGTTCTGCCCGTTGCTGTGTTTGTTGTTACTTCAGTTCTTGATGAGCCTGTTATTGTTTTTTTTAAAGACGTTGTGCCTGTTGTTACAGGGGTTTTTTTTTTTTTGTTTTTTTTTTTTTTGTTTTTTGCTGTTATTGTTGTTACGCCTGTTGCTGTTGCGCCCGTGTTGTTGTTGCTGTTGTGGCTGTTGTCCTTGTTGTTGTTGCGCCTGTTGTTGTTATTGCGCCTGCTGTTGTTTGCATTGTCACTGTTTTTGCGCCAGTTGTTACTGTCGTTACTGTTGTTATTGTTTTTGTTGCCGTACTGCGCCTGATTTTCTCCTTGTTGTTGTTATTGCAGTGCCTGTTGTTCTTTTAGCTGCTGTTCTTGTTGTTTGATGTTATTGTTTGCCGACAACGGTTAAACAATTTTAGCTAATCTGAAACGAGGTCAGTCAGTAGCAGCCTTGTGGTGGTGATACTGGAGATGATGCTCTAGTTCTGGGTGTTGTTTTTCATATGCCTGTTTCTTGTGGTGGTGATACAGGAGATGATGCTCTAGTTCCGGGTGTTGTTTTTCAATGCCTGTTTCTTGTGGTGGTGATACTAGAGATGATGCTCTAGTTCTGGGGTGTGTCGTTTTTGACATGTCTGTTTTTGCTGCTGATGTTTTAACTGGTTTCGTTGTTCTTGTTGCTAGTGTTTTTATCCATATTTTTTGCGTTGCTGTTGTTTTTCTGATGATCTCGCTTTTGTCGTTGTGCCTTGTTATGGTTGTCATTGTTGTTGTTGTTGTTGTCTATTGTATTGTTGTGGTTAGTTTGTTGTGTTGTTGTTGCCATGCCTACTTTTATGCATGCTGTTGTTGTTGCTTTCAAGACTTTATTGTTGTTGTTATACCTGTTGTCGTTATTATTGTGATACCTGTTGTTGTTGTCTTTGTGTTTGTTACTGTTCTTCATATACCTGCCTTTTTGTAGTTGTTCTGTCCGTTGCTGTAATTGTTGTTTCTTGACCTTGATGAGCCTATTATTGTTTGTTTTTGTTGTGCCTGTTGTTGTTGTTTGTTGTTACTAGTTTTTGCTTTTTTTTTGTTTTAGCGCTTTCTGTCAATGTTCTTGTTGTTGTGCCTCTTATTGTGGTTTGTTGCGTCTGCCGTTGTGTTTGTTGCCGTTGTTTTCATTCTCGTCATTGCGTGTGTTGTAGTTGTAATTACGCCAAGTTTTGTTGCTGTTTTAGTTGTTATTCTAGTTGTTGTTGTGCCTGTAGTCGTTGTTGTTGTGATTGTGGTTGTTTTTGTCGTTGTTGTTGCTGTTGCATCTGTGGTAGTTTGCCTTTTGTTGTTGTCATGTTTGTCGCTCTTCTTCTTTTTATGTCCGTTGCAGTTAGTTGTTTCATTACTGCCTGCTGCTTTTGGTATTCCCTTTATAGTCGTTCTGGTTGTCCTTGTTTAGGCTGTTGTTATTGTGTTACGCTCGTTGTCGTTGTTCCAGCTGTTGTTATTCCTCTTCTTCCGCCTCTTCCCCCTGTTTTTTTTTTTGCCTTTCTCATCTCCCGTGCTTCTTTAGTAGCATTACCCTCGGGCCGCACCTTCCACTTCACCCGTACACAGCCACACCTGGTTTGGTCCCGTCTCAGCCCCAGGGCCCACAGGCTATAAGGAGCCATCGATATCAGACCGCCACGAAGTAACCCATCTGAGAAGACGCTGCCACTAGCGCCCGGGTCACTTCAGTCCAACCATGGTACTGTGCAGACATCTGGTCCGTGAACAACATGGCCGAAAGAAGCACAGAGCAGGCTGGATGTCAAATCTCACCACTAACTCACCATCTCTATCCATGGCCCTGACTTCCCGAACCTTTCTCTTGATCCTGGATACTGTTTTGTTTTTTGTTCTCATCTTCCGTGTCACCTTGGTGATAGAACTCCCTCAACGCTCATTCGAGCTCTCCGCGCCCCCCACCCCCCCCCCCCACGCCTTCCCCGCCCCCAGCCACGCTCCGGCTTGTTCCGTCGCAGTCCTGGCTCCAGCGATCCACGCTGAGAAGTCCATATCAAGTCGTCACGTGGCAACCCGCCAGGAGAGACACTGCACCACTGCCGAGTCAGTAAAGTGTGTTTTTACAGGTGCCTGTTGTGATCCAGTACACGCACGACACCGCCTGCTAAAACCCCTGCTGAAGACAAGTGCGTGGTAACGGAGTAAGTCTGAGTGAGCGGCCCCTTCCGATCCCACGTACGGTTTGTTGGGGTAGCGTGGACGATTCCATTCCATTCAGTTCGTGTTATGCGTAGCCTGCTTCCTTAAGAGGTAATTGAATAAACAAATAAATAAATAGGTGAAATAAATAGACAGATAGATAGGACGATAGATAAATCGATTGATAGATCGATCGATAGAGAGAGAAAACAGAGAGACAGACAGACGGACAGACAGGTAAACATTGCCTCTGTTCCGATTCTCAGAGGTGCTCTAAGATCATGTAATTCTACTATCTGCGTCGTCTTCATATTACTGACTCTACTGATCTGTAAGGCTTTTTTTTTTTTGTATTTATCGGTTTGTTTTTCGTATTTGCCTTTTTTCGGTTTTTTGTTTTTCCCTCAGGCCAGTTGCTCTTGAAAAATAAAAACGAAAAACAAAAACAAGACACACACACACACACACACACACACATCTTTCTCCTCTCGACGAACGACGAGCCAGATGCGTGGTATTACGACGATCATGGTCACGATCCTCTTTTTCGTCCCGTTTGCAGGCAGTTACTTCGGCGAGATCAGCATCCTGAACATGGGCACGGCGGGCAACCGGCGAACGGCCAGCGTAAGGTCCGTGGGCTACTCGGACCTTTTCTGCCTGGCCAAGAAGGACCTATGGGACGTCCTCAAAGAGTACCCCGCCGCCCGCGTCAAGCTGGAGGCCATTGCCGTCAAACGGCTCGCCAAGTACAAGAAACAGCCCTTGGAGAAAGGTGAGGTTGTGCTGGATGGGTGGGTGGGTGGCGGTGGTGGAGAGCGGGGGAATCGGGGGAGAGTTGAGGAAGGGGGTGGTGGTGGTGGAGAGTGAGGGTGTGTCAGAGGAGTGAAATGGTGTGTTCGAGTATTGGAAGTGTAACTTGTGTGTGTGTGTGTGTGTGTGTGTGTGTGTGTGTGTGTGTGTGTGTGTGTAAGCCAAACATTAGGTTCCAAAATATTAACACAGTCCCACAATTGGGTACTTTTTTTCGAGAACGCTATAAATTTTTAAGTACTTTGACTTATTTTCTCGTTGATCCCGGTATTGTTTTGATACCGAGTATATTTCTAGAAGTAATCTAGAACTTCTAATAGTGAATTCGGACTCCAAAAATCAATATTACGCAAGATTTCTGGGGGGAAATTTGACAAAAAGGTCGTCGCAGAGGGTTGCAATTTCGTTTGTATGGTGGATTTTAGTCTTTGAATTGCACATGTAAAGTTGAGCTTGCTTCTGTAAATGTGAACTTGGTTAAAAACGCATTTTGAAAATCAGCAAGACCCGACTGTAGGGGGGAGGTGGGGGGGATACACACGTGTGTGTGTGTGTGTGTGTGTGTGTGTGTGTGTGTGTGTGTGTGTGTGTGTGCGTGCGTGCGTGCACGCGCGCTAGCGCTTTCGCGTGTACAATAAATCTTTGCATGGCATTTTCATATAGGAAGATATGCTATTTAGCTGCACCCGTTTCCATCCCTGTAATTGCTCATCTCTCCAGATTCAAGCTGAATGCAATTTTAACAGCTATATATCTCAAATTTCGGTTCTGGGATGACAGGTGAGGAGGACATACCGGTCTAACGACACGCCTGATACCATACACTTGGGAGTAAATACATGTTTATTTCCCTTTAGCAGACTGTGAACCTGTCACCAAAGAACCTTTGACAGCCAACAATGCTGGACCCTTACAAGGGGTGGAGTGGGGAGGGAGGGGGAAGCTGTGCCTGGGTTCCATCTCCCACCCTTCAATCGTCAGTCCGCCTTTCCCCCAACCCGTTCCCTTTTTTCAGATTTGTGTATTTAGTGGTGCTTGGATTTCACCTTCTGCGACAGGGTTTCAGTGCTAGGTTTATACCTTAGAACGCTCAAGGTTCTGGAGGAGTCGCCCCTAAATTAAAAGGGATCCGGGATCCCCGGCATCAAATTCTACCCCCCCCCCCCCCCCCTCTCTCTCTCTCTCTCTCTCTCTCTCTCTCTCTCTCTCTCTCTCTCTCTCTCTCTCTCTCCGCAAACCCAACCAAGCCCTCCCTATTCCTGCCCCCACTCACCCCCCCCCCCCCCTCCCAAACACTCACAGCCTTAGAGCGCAGCCGCAGCACCCCGGGTCTAGTGGAGTCGACGGGGAAGGTCCCCCTGGACACCATGACTGTGCATCGCTACCACACCCTGCCCTCCAGTCTCCTGGCCGGAGGGGGCACGGGGCTCCCCGCGGCCAGCCTGGTGGACCGGGGCGAGCAGGCGGACGCCGAGAGGAGGCGGAGGCTCGAATCTACGCAGAGCGAGGACAACTTGCTGTCGAGGTGTGTAGAGGAAAGTGGAGGCTTGGGGGAGGGGGTTTTGGGTGGATGGGGTAGTGTGAGGAGTGAGGAGTTGGGGGGGGGGGGGCGGTAGGGACGGGGGTCGGCGGGGTTTGTGTGTGTGTGTGTGCGTGTGTGTGTGTGCGTGTGTGTGTGTGTGTGTGTGTGTGTGTGTGTGTGTGTGTGTGTGTGTGAAGTCAAGTCAAGACAAAATTATCTTTATGTAGGGTTAAAGAATAAGATTTCTAGCTTTTTTACATTCTGCCCTCATAAACAAGAAAGAAACTAATACCTCATATAACCACAAACTCAAACAACATTTTTAAAAGCACCTAATTCTTATCATGCAAATACATAACTCAAATATGAAACAAAATAACGCTATTATTGGACCATCAGTTCAAGCAGAGAGAGAAAGAGAGGAAAGAGAGACACAGACAGACAGACAGACAGAGAGGTGGGGTGCAGATAAGAGGACCGTACTGATGGAAATGACTTTCAATTGTTGCACACGCACAGAGTTTCCACCAGATGCAATTTCAGTGCTTTTTTAAATGTTGTTTCGAGGGACATGATTTCACGGAGAAAAGGTAAATTATTCCATGCGGTCCCTCCGGAATACAGAAACTTTTTTTTTTGATAACGATTACTTCGAGCTCTGAGAAAAAGACATTTTGATTGTATGTCTATTTCTATTGCTGACGAAGCTTTCAATGATTTTCCTCGGGGCTGATCCATTCATTATGTTGTACATGCACAAACATTTGTTGAATTGGAGTCTATCTTTGTATGGAAGAATATTTAAAGTTTCATCATAAATTTTTGTCAAGGTATTGGATTTCAGCTGAACTAATTTAATGGCCCTTTTGTGCAGACGACTTACGTGTTTCAGACTAATTTCACTGACATTATCCCATAAAGTGGATCCGTAATTGATAACAGAAAGAATATACACATGAAAGAATATCTTGCTGGAATGAAGGTTTAGAAAATCTTTTTAAATTTTTGAAAGTTGATAAATTCACGTAGAAAGACGTTTTCCAAGATCCGCAATGTGGTGAGACTAGGATAAATCGTTGTCAAGGATAACACCTGAGACTTTTTATGCAATGTAACCTCTTCAATCGTTTTGTCCTCGGGCATGTAATTGCGCGAATGAGGATTTCATTTTTAGCCGTTTTTTAATGTGTTGTGACATACATGCATTTGGTTTTACTAACATTTGGGGGAAATGTGATTAATTTCTCGTCAAGTAATAAGCTTTTTGATATTTTTCTACAGGTTATTTACTAGTTCAGTAGGGCTACTACTATGAGATTGTAATGAGGTATCATCAGCAAACATTTCACAACAGCATTCTATATACAATGGTGCAAACATTTAACAACCACATTCTATGTACAATGGTAAGTCTTTTATATACATAGAAAAGAGCAGAGGCCCTAATACTGACCCCTGAGGGACACCAAATTTTAAAGGGAGTAACCTTGACCTTTTGGAATTAATTTCAACAAGCTGTTGACGATCAGCGAGAAAAGAGGCAAAGACAGATTTTTTTAGTAGAAGGGAGTTGCTTATAACGTCAAATGCTTTTGCAAAATCTACAAAAAGAATTCCAGCAAGGTCATTTTTGTTAATATTCGTAAGACATCTATCAATAAATTGTACAAGAGCGGTGTGACAAGAGTGATTTTCTAGGAAATCTAATTGATTTTCATGAATGATATCGTAATATTAAGATGAGAATACAGGTGTCTTTAAACATGTTTTTCGAGTGGTTTAGACGAAAGGAGTAATATTGAGATAGGTTATAGTTTGAGAGATTGGTGGGATCGCTTTTGTGATATAAAGGTATAACTTTCGCTTGTTCAAATTTTAAGGGAAAGTGGCTTTCATCAATACACAAATCATACGCGTAAGTGAAACAGCAATAGGCAAGCGATTTTAAGTATCTTACCATTAATTCCATGTAAGTTCCTAGTCCCTGACTGTTTAAAGTGTATCAGTTAATCGAATACTTAATTTAATGACAATGGTGGTGTGTCAAAACTTGAAGCTATGTTTTTAACGACAGTATTTTTCTAGTACACGTACATCATTGTACTTTGTTTCATCGTTTACAATTATATCCTTAGTTGAATTTACAAAATGAAAGTTGAAGTTTTCTGCTGACATTTTTCTTTGTTGGATTTTGCACTTTTGAGTTACTGTTCGCCAAGAGATTTATAGGTTTCCAAATTTAATTCGAATTTTGAGAATACGAAACTTGATTTCATAAGTATTGTTTCTTTGCTTTTCTCTACATGGAATTTACTTTGTTCCTTTGTTTTCATTCGTGTTTTTTGAATGACACGCTATCCTTTGACTTGGTTGTATGATCTAGTTGCAAACTGAGACGACTGCAGGCGGAAATCTAAACAAATCTAAAACAGATGTTGGCGAACAGCCCAGAGAAACGTGGACAAACGAGTCACAAGACAAAACACGACGCGTTTCGACCTCTTAGGTCTTCTTCAGGCAAGATACAAACAAATAGGACAACGAAAACTCACTTGGCTTTGATCGCTTCAGAGTTCAGCGCAAGGAAGGCGTTGAATCAATTTATTTAAGATCTGTTTGGGTGTATGATCTCTTTTGTATCACTCATTGTCTTTCTCCTTTGTTAACAATGAGATACTTTACTCTTTTTCTTACAAAGGGTGTATGTTTATCACATCTGAATTGATGTACTCATCCAGCATTTTACAGCATCGTCAGGGTTCTTATTCTGATATATGTAATCTAATTCAGAGTGAACTAAATCATTAAGGAAGGCATTTTTATCAAAATGTGTGAAGCATCTATAGAAATTTCCTTATTCCCAGACATAGGAATTTTGACACCTTTCTTCATTAATGTTAGACAAACTGAAGAATGGTCTTACAGCCTGTTTGTACAGAATACATTTCCACAGTAATAGCTTTTGTGTTGATGTAAATGTGATCAATTAGAGTTTCTGTTTGTTCTGTGATTCGAGTAAGACGATCGATTATTTGTTCCAACCCATACATTGCATAAGTACGATTCCATTTTGTCCCAGGCACAGTTAGGTCTATGTTAAAGTCGCCCAAAAGAACAAATTTCCTTTGATTCCAGTCTTACGGAATCCATCACCGAATTAAACTTATTGCACCAGTTAGTGGGTTTTTGCTGGGTTTCTGTATAGGTATCCTACCATTACTGGCTTAGAGTGTTTAAGGCTTAATTCTATCTAGACGGATTCTTCGTTGCATTTTTCAAGATGCGCTTTTCTTTAAAGGTTAATGATTTAGTAAGATAAAGAAGTGAAACACACACACACACACACACACATTGTGTTCTCATCACGAATATGGGCGCTGGTAAGTATGGCAAGAATTCATGCAGTATGCCATCAAATGTTAAAAAAAAAATGGTCGTATGGTATAGCAGGGAGTGTTTGTGTCATGTTCATAGGAATGTCCTGTCCAAAGATCGGTTCATGTATCCTTCCAACTTGACCAGAGGGAACTGTTTTTGTTCCAAAGTAGTGGGGATAATATGATGGGGATTCACTGGACTGACCTGTTGGAACTTCATTGTGTGAGGAAGGGAAGGGTGGAGGTTGGACCATGGAAGGTACTAGCAGAGGTACTTGACATTTGTTGTGGTAAGCGTTTTCTCTGTGAAACAGAGGGGGATAATGATTCACTGATTCCACAGGGGGACAGTCACGGGGTGGGATATTGCTGTGTTGTCTGCATTCTGACTGTGTATTCGGTTGATTATTCTGTGGATATTGGTTACTATTTTCAAGGTGATTTGGGTGTGTATTACCACAAAATCTCGGGACATGTTCTTTTGGTTTTTGTTTAATCTCAAAGGCTTGAGAGTGGAAAAAGGTTTTCCTGAAATTCGTGTGCAAGTCTAGCAGCGCCTGCTTCACTGCAATGAATAAGATCGGTGTACAGAGCCAGTTTGGGTTTACCTGTACTAGTTGTAAAGGTGGGGCAGTTATCAACGAAGTCCAACTTCAGGATTTCACAGGCTTTTTGCATGCTAAGGTTTGATGGTTCAATTATTGTATGTAAGTGGTGTTTGTCCTCGTGCAGCTATCATTGTGCTGAGGATGATTCTAGCGTTGGGGAAAACGTAAGAAGCTAAAAAGATTAACACCATGTCTCTTTAGTGATTTCTCTTAGGCCCTATAGATCTACAGTCATCTACTCCCACATGTAGGGCTACTGTTCTGATCTTGGAGAACCACGTCGGTGCTGCAGCCACTCGATCAAGTCAGAAACACACAAAGCTGTCTCGTGGTTTTTAAGCATAATTTTCTTGTCGGGGCGCTATTCTTCGGAGGTCGATGTATCTTGTGACGGAATCTCCTGTTAGGAGAACTGAAGCTCCGTCAGATGCAGAACGAGTGAACGAAGTATCGCGTGCAGTGTTCATTTGGGACACTTCTTTTTGATATGCAGGGGGGTGGTTTGTACCTCTACCTGAATTAAATGTTGTCCGAGGTCTGGTGTTGGAAAAGTCGGCTAAAGCATCAGCTTGGTTTGTGAGAGGGCTGAATCGATTGGAGGTCTGGACTGAGTATACGACGCTGTGAGACCTCAAGATGTCGCAATTCCGTGAGTGTCCCCCAGTTGGGACATTTCACCTGGCGGGGGGGGGGGGGGGGGGGGGGGGGGGCGCTCCGTGAAATGTCCCAATGGGACATTTCACTGTGCACTCCCGTGCGCGCTCGCCGCGTTATGTCCCACTTGGACATTTTGCAGGGAGCGGGGGAGGGGGGGGGGCTGTAATGTCCTAAATTGGGACTTTTCGCGGCGAGAGTACCCATATTGTGGTCAGAAACCGTTATTTTGTTGGTTGAGTGTGCGCTTGCATTGCCTATTTCCACAAACCATGAGGGAAGAGAACAATATGGCGATGTTTTCGCGGTTACCAGTTTCGCTGGTGTTTGAGGTGGACTATGCATGTATGTCTGACAAAAATTATCAGGTGTATGTGTCTTTCTGTCTGGTTGTATGCATGTATAAAATATAGCATTTGAACAGGTGGACTTGAAGCACTAAACGTTTCTGTGCCAATAAGTAAAAGGATGATCTAAGCCATTTAGATAACTAAGGTCACAGGTCAAAGATCAACGTTGCAGGAACCACAATATTTAAAGTAGAATCAAACAGCAAGGATAGAAGCAGAGCAGATGGTTAAATTAATGTGAACTTAGTATCCACTAAGCAAACCAGTCAGCCATGATAGGTATTGCTTTGGGGAGAAAATTGTTAGTCAGCCATGACGGCTATTGCTTTGGGGAGAAAGTTGTCGGTCAGCCATGACGGGTATTGCTTTGGGGAGCAAGTTGTCAGTCAGCCATGATGGGTATTGCTTTGGGGAGAGAAAGTTTCAGTCAGCCCATGATGGGCATTGCTTTAGGGAGAAAGTTGTCGGTCAGCCATGACGGCTATTGCTTTGGGGAGAAAGTTGTCGGTCAGCCATGACGGCTATTGCTTCGACGGGTATTGCTTTGGGGAGAAAGTTATCGGTCAGCCATGGCAGGTATTGCTTTGGGGAGAAAGTTGTCAGTCAGCCGTGACGGGTATTGCTTTGGGGAGAAAGTTGTCAGTCAGCCATGATGGCTATTGCTTTGGGGAGAAAGTTGTCAGTCAGCCATGACAGGTATTGCTTTGGGGAGAAGGTTGGTGTTTCAATGGGTTGCCTGCAAATTTTGAGTTGGTTTCTCATTACCGAACGCAAATGTAGAGAGCATGCTTGCAGTGCTTTCACTCATGCCTAAGCTGGACTATGTATGTATGTATGTGTGCGTGCATACATGCATGCATGCATGCATGCATGCATGTATGCATGTATGTATGTATGTACGTATGTATGTATGTATGTATCTGTGTATGCATGCATACATGCATGTATGTACAGTGAACCTCGGATATAAGAAAACTCAGGGGAGAAGATTTTTTCTTTGGTTATAACCGAGTATCCTATACCTATATCCTAAACCTGTGTCAGACATTATCGATTAGCACTCATTGCTGCATAGAGTTTTGCTGATGACACCCGGACGTACAAGTCAAGCATGTATCTGAACCCAAGGATGTTGTCAGTGATGTTAAAAGCTGTTCACAAGATTTAAAGAATTGGATGACTTTGAATAAGCTGCAGCTGAATGACGACAAAACTGAAGTTCTCCTTGCTCCTCCCAAACACCAAGATCATCCCTCCCTTCTTCCCTCCATCAGTATTGGAAGTTCTGATATTCAGCTCTCATCCCAGGCTCGTAACCTCGGTGTGACTTTTGATTCCACCCTTTCTTTCAAGCACCACGTGTCTAGTGTTTGCAAGGCAGCATGTCTGGAAATATGTAAGATCAGTTCAATCAGACACTTCCTTTCCATTGAAGCCACAAAAATTCTGGTTGTTCCCAGGTTCTCTCAAGGCTGGACTACTGCAACAGTCTCTTGGCTGGCTCACCAATGTACCAACTCAATAAACTGCAGAGGGTTCAGAATAGCGCTGCCAGGCTTGTTTGCAAGGCGTCTAAACGTAAACATGACACTCCTCTGTTGCAGTCCCTCCACTGGCTTCCAGTTCAGAGGCGAATTAACTGCAAGCTGACTTCTATCTGTTTTCTCTTCTGTTTCTGGCACTGGACCAAAATATCTTTCCGACATCCTCCACATCTACACCCCATCCCATCAACTTCGTTACTCTGCCGACAGTCGCCTCTTGCGCATTCCTTTTGTCAGAACAAAATCTTTTGGTCAACGTTCTCTTTCCTTCCAAGGACCAGCTGTCTGGAATACACTTCCCATCAGTGTGTCAGACACCTCTCTTCTTTCAAATCTGCCGTCAAAACTAACTTCTTTCATCAGTCGTAACACACACACACACACACACACACACACACACACACACACACACATCCCTAACTTCCCAATCCACCTTCCGAGTATCTGAGTGGGTTTTTGCGTGCACGCCTGGTGGTTGTGTTGCTTGTACGTGCATGCCGTGTTGTTGTGAGTGCGTGCGGGTGTCTGAGCGTGGGTGTTTGGTCATGCGTGAGCACGTGTACGCGCGCGCGCGCGCGCGCGCGCGTGTGTGTGTATGTGTGTGTGTGTGTGTTGTTGTTGTTGTTGTTGGTAATGTAAAGCGCTTAGAGCCCTAATTTTTAGAGAATAGGCGCTATATGAATTAACATTATTATTATTATATAAGAAAACGTCTACAATTTTTTTTTCTTATATCCAATGTTTGGATAAGAAATCTCTGCATTTTTTTCTTATATCCAAGTTTTCCTTAAACTTAATGACCAATATGAGTGCTCTCGCCGCGAAATTTTAGGACATTACACGGGGGGCCCCGGAAAAAAATGTCCCAATTGGGACATAACGCGGCGAGCGCGCATGGGGGTGCACCGTGAGATGTCCCGTTGGGACATTCATGGGGGGCCCTCTGTGTAATGTCCCCAATTTGGACATCTCACGGAATTGGGGCATCTTGAGATCTCACAGACGCCGTCTTCTTGAGGACACAGGTTGTCTTCTTGTCCGTGGGTAGACAGAGGCTTACAGTCTGGAGCTGGGGAGTTGTGCGTTGTTCCATGGTCATTCACGGTTAGTTGCTGAGAATCATCCTGCTGATGATGGTCGACTGGTTCTTTGCTGGGTACATGTTGCACGTGAGGTCTTTCACGATGTTCGTGGAGCTTCGGTGACTTGCTGTAGGGGGTGGTGGCAATCATATCAATGGAAGTATTTTTCAGATCTGTGTCGTCATCTGAATGTTGTGTACCGGTGGAGATCACATCAATGGAAGAACTTTTCAGGTCTGTGTCGTCACCTTCACATTGTGTACTGGTAGTCGCATGATCTGGTTGGTTTCAACTTTTTTTTTTATCGCTGCAGATATTATATTATCCAGCTGAGTTTTTAATGAATGGTTCTCTTTTTTCATGTGCTGACTTGTTTGTCCAGGTCACAAAAGCATTTCATTCTTCGCACACACCTTAACATCCACCGTATGTTCAGACACTGTTGTCTGAAGGCCAGAAAGTGAGAGCTGGAGATCTGAAACAGCCTCTTGTAGTTGCTGGATCTCCCAGAATAGAAGGCCAGTGATAATGTTTCGGCTGGGGTCTTTTTCTGTGTGGGGGGTAAAACAAAGGGTACGTTTGCGGACCTTGTGAACTTGTGAACGGCCCATCTTCACAAACCGCAGAGCAGTTGAGGGGGCATGGAGTGTGGGAGGAGGAGCTGACGGGGACGTGGAACTTGGGAGGAGGAGTTGAGGGGACATGGGACTCGCTCTTTGCGTCAGGTTGATCTGGTGAGTTGCGCTGCTCCACAAGGGCTGAGTGGTCAGTATCCGTTTCGGATGGCTTAGTTTCTGAAATGGCAAGATGGCCTACTTTTGACTCCGAGGACATGTCAGTGTGTGCAGCAGCAGATTCCTTACCGCTGATTTGTGGGATAAGAAGGGAGGCGGATACAATTTCTGTGGGAAAATTGTTTCATGAGTTACGTTAAGTAGGGATACTGAGCATGCACGGATAGACGAGTCTTTAACACACGCTGCCCTTTGCGTAGTTGTCACTGGCATCGCTGGTGTTTGTAACTGAACATCATAGGACACCGAGCCTACGAAGGTCACTGGTGTGTTCAGCAATGATTTGTCAGAGTAATATGGTCACCATTTCTTGGGTAGGTTTGAATGACATGTCGGATGACTTCATCTTTATCTGTATGCCACTGGATACAATCCTTTCCCTGGCGTAGAAGAGTACCAGTACCTGTGCTGGATTTGAACTATAAGGTCAGAGTGATACGTTTACATGCAGGATCGCCGGAATAGATACACAGAACAGTTTTTGCCAGAAGTGCTCGGGCCTCGATACCCATCCTGAAGATGAAGAAAGAGTATGTCCGTTATCGTCAAGGTTAAACGACTCCATCTATATCGACGTGTTTGAAACAGCGGAGTAACGGTACAGCGGCGCATTAAGCCAGATAAGCAGTGCTTTGTCTCCACACCAACGCTTTTGAAAAATGATCAAGAGTGGGTTTAACTTTTTTCGTTGATTCACCATCATGTGCCTGTGGTTGGACTGCCAAACGATGTGCCATGTCTCCATGATGGCACGCGTTGAGTTCTCAGTCACGCATGTACGGGGTTGGGGGGGGGGGGGGGGGGAGGGCGGAAGGGGGGGGGGGGGGGGTTGCAGAGCTGTTCTTATGCGGAGAGCAGAGCATGGCAACATGTTCACACGACGCACAGGCGACCGAAATTTGAATACATGAAATTGTGAAAACTGACTGCCAAGGATCTAGCGTAGTTGCATACTTACATTGCCAATCATTAAGTGCCTGTACTGTCACGGTGCAAAATCACTACAATTCGAGGACAAAATATGAAAACACTGTCAATCAATATATGGTAGAGTTACGGGCTGATCATCAGTTTCAGTTTCAGATTTCATCAAGGAGGCGTCACTGCATGCGGACTAGTCCACATACGCTACACCACATCCGCTTAGTTTTGAGACCACACTGCGCATGATTTCAAGCTGATGGATATATGAATTGATAACTAAGGTAGAATTTAAGAAGAGGGTCTTGTTGCTGTGACTTAACAGATGTCTGACCTACGCATTAGCCCAACGCGCTAGTCAGACCTTGAGTACCTACCTAACATTGGTTGAGAGCCATTTTTATCATTGTATGCGTGTGTAGTGAATGTACACGTGTGTGTATGGATGTCTGGGCATGGGCCTGTGTAAGTGTGTCAGCGCATTTGTGTGTGCATGATGCGCGTGTATACGTATGCAAGAGAGAGAGAGAGAGAGAGAGAGAGAGAGAGAGAGAGAGAGCGGTGTGTGTGTGTGTGTGTGTGTGTGTGTGTGTGTGTGTGTGTGTGTGTGTGTACGCACGCCTGTGTGCGCTTGTGTGTGTATGTATTTGTGCACAGACGTGTGTGTGTGTATGTGTGTGCGGGGGGGGGGGGGGGGGGGGGGGGGGGGGGGAGGGGGGTGCAGAAGTGTATGTGCACGTGTGTGTGTGAGATTTGTGGACTTGTGTGAGCATACACACGTATCCGCATATGTATGTGTACAAATATGTGTGTATGTGTGTGTGCCTTTGTATGCTGGCGTATATACATGTGCGTTCGTGTATGTGCGTGTATGTACGCACGCGTGTGTACACGTATGTGCGCATAGATGTGGGTGTGTATATGTGTGCATGCGTGTGTGTGTATGAGTGTGAGTGTGTGTGTGTGTGTGTGTGTGTGTGTGTGTGTGTGTGTGTGTGTGGATTGTTTGTGGGAAATAATTGTTCAGAAGAAGGCTTAGGAAAAAAAACAAGAACAGTAACATCAAGAACAACATACATGCACGCGCACGCACACACATAACAATAAGAACAGAAAAACGCGCGCGCGCGCACACACACACACACACACACACACACACACACACACACACACACACACACACACTTATTCACTCACACACTCACATTTCAAGGCTTGCACACTCACGTCTGCGGACTCTCCAATTAACATGCCTGCATCATTCCACTGATGATGACACCACACACACCAGCGCACACACGTCTACAGTGTACACTGGGGTCCCTGGGAGATTCAGTCTTTTCTCAGTTGACATGTGTTTGATCATTTGTGTCTGCTATTGGAAAGGCCCAGTATGAGTTTGCCCCAATCTCTAGGAGCCTTCGCAGTGCAGGCCTTGAGATCATTACAGTGTTTGGTTGGTGGTGTTTCTTGCTCCATTAAGCCTGGATGTAGATGTGCGGCCACTTCCTCCGTTGATGTTCAGATCTGAAAGATGGTCTATGATATAGTGGCTTTGCTCCTGTTTCCTTAAGCGATTCTTCAGATTTCTTATCACATCAGATCGGCCAAGATGTAAACCAGCTCTTATCGTTGCCTTGTCAGCCAGTGTGTCTGTTGTCTTGTTTCCTTTAACTCCTGCATGTCCTGGGCAGTACATCCATATGAGTCACTCCGGTGGAAGGTTGCGCGCAGTTCATGCCAAGCAGGGCTTCCCATTCCACTCTCCACTTTTGGAGGTAGGTTCATGGAGTCAGTCAGTATCATGGCTTGTTGAGTTTTGAACTGGCCTGTGGATGAAAGCCAGTGGAGTGCTTGTGTCACTGTCTACCTCCACTAAGTTATTAAACTGTGCGTGCCATTGTCTTCCTGGATAGTTCGGCATTTTGCTTCACTGTATGTCCCCAGCCTGACTTACCTTTGGTGACAGAACCGTACACAATATCATCTTTTGTGCCAAGGTCTTCTACCTGCATCTGAATTTCTGCGTTGATTTTGCCTTCTGACTGTTTTCGGCAGTGACTTCCAAGTTCTGGAGCGATGGCATTTTAATAGCCCAGAGGTGTTTGAAGTGTTCTGGATACTTTTTCTCATTCCTTCATTTCTTTGAGTTCTGCTAACTGGCAAGCAAGCTGGATACTGTCTTCTGTCTGTCCCAGCCATGATTTTCCATGTCCTAGCCCGAGTGCCTTTTGTTTCCTTGACCGCCGCATGAAGCGGGTTTGTGGGATTTTCAAGTCCTCTGAAATATGCCTTCATCTGTTCTAGCTTGTGTCTGCATTGAAGGAAGGTCAAGAAGGTATGGCATAATTTCAACTGCTCTCTCTCTCTCTCTCTCTCTCTCTCTCTCTCTCTCTCTCTCTCTCTCTCTCTCTCTCTCTCTCTCTCTCCCTCTCTCTCTCTCTCTCTCTCTCTCTCTCTCTCTCTCTCTCTCTCTCTCAATTCGAAGCCAAAATATGAAAATATTGTCAATCAATAAATGACACAGTTATGGGTTGAACACTTATATAACTTAGTTCCATTTAGCCAAGGAAACATCCTACATTACCAAACACTATACACAGATCTGCTGCAACAATATGAGTCAGGAAACATCAATTGGGCATCTAAGATAAAGAAAGTATTACTAGAGAATGGGTTTGGAATAGTGTGTGGTTAAGCCAGGGAGTCGGTAACGAAACTGCCTTTATGTCTTAATTCAAAGATAGATTAATTTCCTCGTATAAACAAAACTGGCATAGCGAACTAAAAGAACATGATAAATTCCTGGTTCCTATCCTTCAAAAATAACCTGGAGGAGAAAAAGTATTTACATTTAGTATCTAATCGATGGCAAAGAGGCATCCTTGTGAGGTTCAGAAACAGAACACGGGGATTAAGTGCTAACAGAAGATGGTATCTAAAAGATGTTGCTAATGACGATTCATGTCCATTGTGTAATGATGTGGCAATTGGAGAAGATGAGTTACATTTTTGTCCACGTGTCCTGCTTATAGAAAGAAATCAAGACTCTTTAATCATAACACCGTCAATTGTCAAAATCGTAGCAACATTTTGCAAAACAATGATGAAACATTTTTGAAAATGTTGGCCGAATATGTTACAGAAGCTCTGGAGATACAGAAGAAAATTATAAATGAATAAAAGTTTAAAATGTTAAGGGAATGTCAAAGATATATTTCTGATGTTTAGAGAACTTTTGTGACGTAAGCTTGATGGTTTAGTCACTGGTTCTCATAATATCAAACCTGATATATTATTTGTGCAGAGAATGTATGTGAATGGGAAGAAGGGAAGATGACGGTATTTATGCGTGCGTGCAGGTCGATGGGAGATAGGGTAGATCAGAGAGCGTATGTGTATGGTTGTTGTGCGATAATTCTGTGCCAGGACAAAGGCAAGAAACACAAATGACCGCTGGAAATCGAAATAATTTCCTTCTATTGTTTCGTTCTGTGGACCCTTAATTTGCGGTTTTGCCTTTGTTTTTTGTTTTTCCTTCTACGCAAAAAAAGACATCGTACCTCCTTCACATGAAGGCTATTAGCCTGTGTCAATAAAAGATCTCTCTCTCTCTCTCTCTCTCTCTCTCTCTCTCTCTCTCTCTCTCTCTCTCTCTCTCTCTCTCTCTCTCTCTCTCTCTGTGTGAGAATACAGATGTGGGAACTGTGTATGGGGTGTGGGGGAAGGGGGAGTGGAGGGAGCAGGGAAGGGAGGAAGGGGGAGTGCAGGGAGCAAATGTGGGAAAGGGGAAATATATTGTGCAAGGAAAGTTATGGGGTTGAGAACGGGTGTGTGTGTGTGTGTGTGTGTGTGTGTGTGTGTGTGTGTGTGTGTGCGTGCGTGTGTGTGTGTGTGTGTGTGTGTGTGTGTGTGTGTGTGTGTGTCCGAAAAAGGCACGCACACTTGTAAACAAACAGAAGTATGTTTCTGGGCTTTCTACATGTTCACACATCATCCAATCACTTTCCTGCACCCGATCATTCACTTATCCAATTACTCACTCACTCAACCAGTGACTCAGTCACTCTCCCAATCACTCATCCAATCACTCACTCAACTATACACTCGTATACTCATTCTTCATCTCACCCATTCAACCAATTTATCCATGCATCATCCGTCCGTCCATCCACTCAGTTCAGTTCAAATATTCCAATTACTTCTTTCCAATCCGTTGCCCGTCCCATTCATAACCATTCCAACCTAATTAACCCCATCCAGTTTATTCGAATCTCATCCAGTCGGCTCCAATCTATGCTCATGCAATCATTCTAAACCCCATCCATCCTATTCCATTCCAATCCAATCGCCCCATCCACTTTACTCAACCACCATCCCCCTCACACCCACCCCCTACCCCACCCCCCATCCAGTCCGTTCCAATCCATGGCGTATCCAATCCATTCCATATTCCAGTCCATCCCGTCCATTCCAGTCCAGCATTTCATTCCATTTCCAATCCGTTTTCTTCTTTGCATGGGGGCAGGTGTGTCGAAGAGCGCCGCCTGTCGACGGACACTCAACATGAGGCGACCTACAACCTCACCACCTCCACCCTCACCTCCTTTTATGACACCCCGCCCCTGCGCTCCCCGACCACCAGCGCCGCTCCAGAGGTCAGCGCAAAGTCCCCTTTCACCCCGCCCCTCTCCCCGCGGAAGGGGGGCCCCATGGCGACCGCTGTTGCCTCCCCTCCTCAGCCATCTTCTTCGTCTTTGCAGCAACAGCAGCAGCAACCGATTCAGCATTCCTATAGTGCGTATAATATTTGTTTCGTCTGTTGAGTGGTTTACGGGCGGAAGGAATGTAGTGGTGGATGGTTGGGGAGTTATTGTGCGTGAAATGTGGAAGATGGAGGGGTGGGGATGTTGGTGAGGGAGGAGAGGCAGGGACAGGTGGAGGGGTAGAAGATTATGAAGAAGGAAGAGAGGGTTGGGGGAAGAACTGCGTGTTTGTAGCACGCGCGCGCGCGCGCGCGTATGTGTGTGTATGTGTGTGTGTGTAAAGAGAGGGAGGGGTAGGTGGAGGGGTGGAAGATGGAGAAGAAAGGGGGTTGGTGGAGGAATTCTGTGTGTGTGTGTGTGTGTGTGTGATGGAGGATGTTGGTGTGAAGGGCGGTGGAGGGAGGCTTGTGTACGTGTGCTGGTGGGTGTGGTTGTTGGGCGCGCGCGCCAACGCAGTCATATGTGTGTGTGTGTGTGTGTGTGTGTGTGTGTGTGTGTGTGTGGTTGTTGACATATTTTAATAAATGTGTGTGTGAGCTCGCGCGCGCATGCACATGTCCCCCCCCCTCCCCCCCTCCCCCACAGCCTGTTCATCCCACAGTCTCCATTCATTTTTTAAAATTTGTCCTCCTCTCTCTCTCTCTCTCTCTCTCTCTCTCTCTCTGAAGGGCTTACGTTCAAAGAGCTCCGCAGATTAATTAGACTTACGGTGGCCCACTAAGCTGTTAAGGTCTTAAACTCTGCGCACAGTTAATGACGACACCACTCAAGCCATGCCAGTAGCTCCACTCGCCTTCAGGGTGGTATGTAGGAGTTTTTACCGCTGTGTTTATCAACGTCATGTGCCTGAGAGCAACACGGAAGGAGGCCATGTTTTTTTGCTGACCTTGAGAGGTCGGCAGAGGTCAACCGGTGTCGTGGTGGGAGTGTTGCTGACAGTTCTGTTCTGGGGCGGACCTTTTACACCGGTGTGGTGACGTTGAAAAGAACCCCGGACCAGTTCAAGGCAAGGACACACGACGGTCACGACTGACCTCTGCTGGGAAGATCAACAGCAAGGACAAAGTGGATTCCCCTAGAAGCCAGTCTACGGACGGAAAGGCTGACCACACTGTCAACGATGTGATGGACTCCTTGTTAAAAATGAACCATGACCGAAATTCAAAGTTTGACATGATGCGAAGTGACGTCAAGGAATTGAAAGAAGAATTTGGAACTGTGGAATACACTGGGAGAGGAGGTTTCAACGTTAAGTCAAGCAAAAAAAAAGCGCTGCAACATTAAAATGAAATGTTAAAATCTAAATGTGAAAATCTTGAACGCAGAACTGATGAACTTGAAGTCAGATCAACGCAAAACAACCTCGTTTTCCAAGAAACCTCGCAAAAACAATGAAACGCGGAAGTATTGTGAAGACATGTCAGAGATCTGATTGTGAATAAACTGGAACTGACAGGAGAGTGTCAATTCGACCGTGTGCACCGTGTGTCCTCTAAGAAAGACTCCAATTGTGGCTAGGTGTACTTTTCTCACAGACAAGGAAGATATTCTGAGAGCTAGAGGTAAGATGAAAGGTACATCTATTTTCGTTGGAGAGGACGTCAGTAAAAGAGTCAGAGAAATTAGGAGGAAAAAAACCTGGGTCCTTATTTACATGAAGAAAGAGAGGCTGGGATAAGAGGCAGTATGGTCTTTGACCCCTTGTTATCGAAGGAACCAAATTTTACCACAATGCAAATGGAAATCTTTTTCAGACCAAATAGGAATTAAGCCAGCCGAATGTGTTAAAAAGAAATTTAGCCTCTAGAAATGCTAATCTAAAGCTGGCAGAGTCTGCACAGGGGGATCACTTAACAAGTTACACTGGTCGAGTATGTGTCGGAAACAGATTGTGCAAATCATGTGTTTTTCGTAGCTCGTGAACCCGTGAGCGTGCCGCAAGAATCAGTGGGGTTTGAAGAAAATGGGTCACATTCACATGGGGGCTGTAGTGAAAGTGTTTGAAAAAAAAATGTTACCAGTGGAAAGAATGGCCCAAGAATGTGTGCATGTAAATGTAAACGAGAATACTCTTTTTTTTTTTTTTAACATTGGAATACAGCTGATGTTCTGTCAAAACTGAATGACAAAGATTTTACTTCTTATGTTTCATCTTTTCACTTTATTTGTTTAGTAGAGACATTTGTTGATAGCTTTGATCCATCAGCATTTCCGAATTGCACAGCATATTGTACACCAGCAGTTAAGCTGTCCAAACAGGGGGGGGGGGGGGGGGGGGGGGGGGGGGTTCCTCTGTTTTTCTATAAACAAATCATTTGTTTGGTACTGATAAAGGTATTCTTTATATTGATATATTATATCTCACCAGAACATTCTCCTTACTGTAATTCTAATAGTACAGATCGTGATAAAGAATTACTTGAAGATAGTCTTACTGACACCATTCTAAGTGACGATGTGTGTATCTTAGTATGTGGGGACTTTAACAGTAGAACAGCAGACACAATTCCGAGGAGTTGTTGTGTTGTTGGCAACATGGCTGTAGATGATGAGATAAACGAAAGAACTCTTCGAAATTCGCAAATATAAAGTAGTGTATTCATATGGAAAAAAGGTTCTGTACTTCGTTGGGATTATGTATGATGAATGGTGTCTGTTGTGGAGATAGAGATGGTCGGTTTACTTACATTTCTGGTACTCGCAATAGTGTGAATTTTTTGGCTTGTGATGACGTTTTCTCTGTTTTACACGCATGTTGTGAAATGCATGTGGTGGAAAGGACAGAATCTGATCACCTCCCTATAGAATTATGTATTAAAACACGGAATAAGAACACATCTGGATTGTTTAAACTGTAGACCAAAGGAAACATGTGTCAATGAGAGGTATAGATGAAAAGTCGAATATGCTGAACAGTTCGTTGAAGCAATGAGTCATCATGAGTTTTAAGATGCTTCAAGTTATGCAGCTTAAATGATTGATGTAGACATAGTTAAAGCTCTGGAATTATTCAATGACTTTTTCGCAACAAGCTGGTTGTATGAAAGAAAAGATTTATTTTGTTGAAAGATCAGACAAGAAAAGTAATAAATAGTTTGATGAAGAATATAAAATTGCGAGAAAAATGTGACAATGTTAATTTCGAAGTTTTGTAGAACGTTAAAAGATAATGACAGGACCGTGTATTGGAAGAGAATACAAAAATCTCATGGAAAGAAAAGAAAAGGAATGTAGGAATTTGCAACTAAATTTTTTGGTTTCTTCTGTCGGCAGTCAGTACAAGTTTTGGGAAGCGGTTCGCAAAATTGTTCCGAAACGAGGTAGTATATGCAATAACATTAGTACTGATGACTGGTTTTTGCATTTTAAGAATATTCTTGACAAGCAAGTGGATAATACAAAGGTAGAAGATGAATAATCCAGCTGTAGACAGTGAAGAGAGATAGTTTAATTAATCAGCCAATTACGAAAGATGGCGTTGGGGAAATTAAAGAATTCAAAGTCAGCAGGTCCAGATAGAATAACAGTTTTTTTTAAAGTCTTCTAGTATCATATTATTATGTTTTTAGTTAACTTGTTCAATACCCTGTTTGAGAAAGGTATTTATCTTGAGCAATGGACAGAATCCATAATTTATACATTACATGAAAAGGGAGATGTAGATGACCCGAATAATTACGAGGGCATATCACTGAACAATGTGAGCAGTAAGATTTACAGTTCAATAGTTAATGCAATACTGCAAAAATGGATTGAAGAAAATGATATCACTGGTGAGTATCAGGCTGGTTTAAACAGAATTATTCACCATTGATCATATTTTTTCACTTTTTGGCGTCTGTTCAAAAGCAGTTTGTGAACAATTGAAAGTTATATGCTGCATTTATAGATTTTGAAAAATCTTTCGATTCTTTATCAAGAAACCTTTTGTGGCCAATACTTGTCCAAAATGGAAGAAGGGGTAAAATATATGCTTGTATAAGAAGTATGTATATTAATGTCCAAGCAAGAATAAGAAATAAGGCAGATTTGACTGATTTTATTCCTTGTTCAGAGGGGATAAACAAGAAGATGTGTGCAGTCCAGTATTGTTTTCTTTGTTTATTAATGAACTTGCTTTAGAAATAATTGAAAATGGAAAGCATGGTATAACATTTTCTCCTGATTTCATCGAGTTGTTTATTTTGGTATTTGCAGATGATATTCTTTTGATGTCAGAAACAATGGTTAGACTACAAACTCGATTAAATAGATCAAGTTGCAAAATGAGGCGACTGCAGGCGGAAATCTTAACAAATTTTAAATAGATGTTAGCCAACCGCCAAAAAAACCATGGCAAACGAATCACAAAAAAAAAAAAAAAACCCCGACGCGTTTCGACCTCTTAGGTCTTCTTCAGGCAAGAACAACGAAAATGAACGAGCAATCAGTTACCTTCATTTCACTTTAGCGCAAGATAGGCGTTGAATCAACGTTGATATGCGGTCTGTGTGTGGGTGTGTGGTGTGTGGGTGTATGTGGGTGTGAGCGCGCGCGCGCGCGTGTGTATGTGTACTCACTTTAAATTAGTGAATAAATAAACAAATAAACAATTAAAAGTTTGTCAGTGTCACAAATGCAGACAAAATGAACTTGATTTTGGCGGGGGGGGGGGGGGGGGGAGATTCATATATTTATCAGTCAATCAATCATCAATCACTAAATTCATTAAAAATGAAGTAAGATAAACACATGAATAGAACAGAATGCAATCCAGCTGAGTGAACCCACCCTTTCACTCCTCTATTTTTTCTGTCCTTCACCTCCGCGCCACTGTCAGGAACCAACACTCTAATGGCGGACCCTCATACGGGTACGCCGCCGCACCAAGGGCACCCAGTCACGTACCCGACGTACCCGCCACACGGAGGCTTCCCGTTCGGCAGTGGCAGTCATCAGGGGCATTTTACTCCTCTGCCTTTCCTCACCCCGTACTCGGCGCGCCCCCTCCCTACCCTCCTCCGTCCCCCCTTCACACCGGTGAACGTAAGTAAAAGGCGTTTTCCACGTCATCTCTGGTTTTACCTCACCCTTACCCCCCCATCACCCCGTTACCCCACCCCCCATCACCCCCAGACGTTTTCCACGTTATGTTTCCGGCTCTACCTCACCCTTACCCCCACCCTCACCCCCATCAAGACGTTTTCCACGTCATGTTTCTGCGTCTACCTCACCCTTACTCCCGCCCTCACCCCCATCAAGACGTTTTCCACGTCATGTTTCTGCTCTCTACCTCACCCTTACCCCCACCCTCACCCCCATCAAGACGTTTTTCCACGTCATGTTCTGCTTCTACCTCACCCTTACCCCACCCTCACCACCCCCATCAAGACGTTTTCCACGTCATGTTTCCGGCTCTACCTCACCCTTACCCCCACCCTCACCCCCATCAAGACGTTTTCCACGTCATGTTTCCGGCTCTACCTCACCCTTACCCCCACCCTCACCCCCATCAAGACGTTTTCCACGTCATGTTTCTGCTTCTACCTCACCCTTACTCCCGCCCTCACCCCACCCCCCATCTTTCTCTCGCTTTTTGTCTTTTTGTTCCTTGTCGTTGTTGTAGCAGTAGTTCTTTTATTTCCAACGTTTTTTCTAGTACAAAAAAGGTACTGCACAAATACTGTAGGCTTGACAAATACATTTCCATGCACTTCCAGTTAAAGAAATATATTTTCGATAATTATGAACCGTCACTCTTAATGACAAAAGAGCTAAATTGATGAGAATAATTTAACATATCCCATCGCATGGCACATTACAGGGACTGCCCTGTTATATACTCGGTGTACAAGAGAAAGAGAAAGGACAGAGAGGAAGGAATGAGCTGAAGAGAAAGCGACAGACTGCAGAAGGCAGGGGAACAGAGCTGATGTGTCTTCATAGTACTGATCATGTCCTTGTCATTAACAGGGCGCGGTGATATCAATGTATCAACTTCAAGAAATAAAATTTGTGTAAGGGAACATATTGGTACAAATTATACAAAAACTAGGAATACTTCGCCAGTATGTGGGACTGTGTTTGTTACATGTAGCCTACATGAGGCATGTTTCCAAACTGCATATCTCTGTTTTTTAACAGATGTAAAACCTTAAACAATATGATCATCATGGAGTATGCTTTTAGCATACGTAGAACAGGGCTAACAGAATCATATCAAGTATGTTGTCAGTGGAAGAACCATAGATCTCCATTATATGGAATATCACATGGCCAAGCTGTTTGACAGCGGACAGACAGGTGGACAGTTCCAAAATAAGTGAGCAGTCCTGTCAGCATGTTGACTGCAATGCAGGCATGAAAAGATCATGAACAATCCAATTCATTGAACCCAGTCATACTTTCTTGTTGGAAGGAGACGCTGCAAAATACCAGTCTGGAACCATCAGAGATGAATGTCAAACTTAAGTTTCTAATAATGGACAAAGATATTATTCCAGTTGTTATGTTTCTGATTCCATTTGATGACAGCCGTTGGAATCGAATCTACATCAGAAACGACTGCACATATTCACTGTGCAGTAATGATATGGTGCCCTACACGATTTGGCGTTCTGATGTCGCACACCCGGCTAGGCATCTGTTCCAACTTTTCCTTCAGACTTAAAAAAAAAAAAATACTGTACCGCCGATGAAAGAGACAAGCAAATAACAAGACAAAAAACGACACGTTTCGACATCTTTGGTCTTCTTCAGACAAGCAACATTGAAGAGAATGCGCCCAATTAGTGATTGTTCGTTCTTCGTTTTCTTCAAAGTTAGAAGTCTTGCCTGACAAAGTCGAAAGAGATCAAAGACACATCTCTTTCATTCGGCAGTACAGTCGTTTTTCTTTTAGTTTGATTCAAGTTACGCCTGCTGTCATCTCACTTTGAAATATTCTTTCTTTCGGTAGAAGATGCCGCTGCGTAAACGCAAAACAGACCAGGCGTGTTCCAAGCTCGCAGCGTTATGTTGTGCAACGGTGACATATAATTCGTGTGTGTGCGTGCGTGTGAGTGTGTGGAGGGGAGGGGGGAGGTCAGTTAACATCAGTTCACCTACATTTTCATTTTGCATTCCCGTGTGATATTTGTGCGTTGTTTATGTTGATTTTACCCCTTGCTGTGTGTTCCCTCTGTATTGGAGCAAGTGAACATTTGCTGTTAAAGAATCTATTTATTTTATTGTTATACATTCTTTCAAAATGGCTCACCTGGCTTAAATATCCTGGACGTTGTAGTTTTCAGTTTGATGTTAATTTTGGGGGAAAAAATAATCGTTTGATTTGTACCGTTGTACAAAACAAAGTTTGTTCGACAAATGTCTGAATACTTTTGCTTAAATTCAACCAAGGTGCAAAAAAAAAATCTTTATTTACTAGCTGTTTAACCAGGAAAATATTGGCCGCTATCAGTTTATAATACAGATAGCATGTGTGTCTCTTAGAATATTTACACAGTCATGAATTTGTTCAGCCGTGAGTTCTTTGAACGTTTTTGGGATGTGATTTTTTTACACGATTTCTTAATTTTAAAGCGTCCTTTTACACTGTGTTATGATTGTGTCATGGCCAGGTTCACCACCAAAGCTTTCTAAATCTACAAAGACTGTACACACACTGTTCATATAAGCTTTCAAATCCCCGTAAGAATAGATCTATACGATAATTTTCATAACGCCTTTGAACACTGGCACAAAGGGGGGGGGGGGGGGGGGGGGGGGGGGGGGGGGGGTATACTTCATCCTTCTCTGTCTTGCCTATTATTTTCATCCCACAAAACGTATAAAGAATAGTCTCAAGATCACAATTAGAATGCCACTGGGATGAGTTTAACATATTGGTGTGTAAACATTGACGGAGCATGCGCTGTGAGCTCCGTGATTCTTCACACTGTGTTCTACTCCATTTTTGTGTCACAGCATATCAAGTTCCATCGCTTTTACCATCGGAATTCGCATCTGTATTGTGCAATATTAAATGCTCGATGCCCGAATAAAAAAAAAAAAAACATGGGTCTTAAACAAAGTTAGTATCCTAACGAAGTTATAGATGTTCTTATCTCAAAGAAGCTGTAAACCACATTGTTTTCTACCAATCCACACGGTTTGATTTTTTGTTTTTTTCTGAAAATTCATTTTCAAGCTAGAATTATTTCTCCGAGCAATAACAATACAAGTAGCTTCTTTGAATGAGTCTTCCGTGTCCTGCAAGGAATTGTGTTATCAGCAAATAGTGAAAGAATCATTTCTGCTGCTTCTAATTTTATTTCTTTTTTTTTTCTTGACGAATGACAACAGACAAAAATTTGCTATAGCATACAAGCAGGGTCAACAAAGGTCTCTTTGCCTAACTCCTTCCTCGGTATTAAACTGGTCAGAAAATTGGCCATTTGCTTGTACTCAAGAAGTGGCTTTTTTTATACAAGAGCGTCGTCTAACTTATGTTTCCAAGGCTAACATTAACGAAATCCAGTGACTGTGGTTTCACGAAAAGAAAGATTGAAAGAAAAAGAAGAAAGTTTTTTTAAAAAGTTTAAGAAAAGGATTCAAAAGCTTTTATTAAATCTACTTCAAGTTCCATTCTTGGAATTAAAAAAAGAATTCAATAGTATGTCAAATATCTCCTTAACATTGTATCCATTTAATCGCTTTTTCATTGATCGTTTTTGATCGATGTGAGCCATTGGTGTTAGCACGACTTTAAATCTGCTGGCGATACAAGACACGCTACATGAAGTAAGTACTGGCGATACACACAAGACACGCTACATGAAGTAAGTACTGGCGATACACACAAGACACGCTACATGAAGTAAGTACTGGCGATACAAGACACGCTACAT
>JADBJO010003975.1:124790-132290 GCA_016801955.1 Conus betulinus | reverse complement strand
TAGTACACATCCTATGAATACACCGAAGGAGTTGTCCTTTAGTACCATTTTTATCAGAGTAGGCCACAATAGGCTTCTTTCAATGGAATCAAAGGCTTTAAGTCGGTAAACCTTTGGCATTGTTGTAGACAGACAGACAGATAGACAGACAGAGGCAGAGAGATGAATGCTGAAGAATGGATATGTTGCTGAGTAAACTGATGAACGAAAGAATGAGAGAATGGACAGACAGAGCTGGGAAGCAGCACACGCGCACACATACACACACCAGAGGGGACCAGAGAGAATTTCTGTGGGCTTGCAGATCTATGTGTTATGTCTCCGTCGTTCCTGTCAAAAAGGAAGAAAAGGTGGGGGGGAAAAAAACACCGTCGTTCCTGTCAATAAGGAAAAAAAAAAGATGAAAAAAAACCCAAACAAATAAAGGCAAAGAAAGAACAGGGGAAAAATTAAAATGCAGAGAGGAAGGTAAGGGCGAAAAAGGAAAGAAGAGAGACGTGCACAACACGAAGCAACACGAAGAAAAAGATATGGGGAGGGGTAAAGGGTTGGGGGGGGGGGGGGGGGGGGCACGAAGATTTGTGCAGGGGGTGGGGTGGGGGAGAGAGGGATGGGGGTTGAAGCGAACGAAACGCTTTCTATTGACTGAAAAGGATGTGGAAAGGATGGCTTTAAGGGAAAAAAGACGGCCGTCATTTTAGGAAGAAAAAAAAAAGAGAAAGGGAACGACAGCAAAAAGAACAACAGTAACAACAACAACAACAACAACAGCAGCAGTAAATTATAATAATGATGATGATGATAATAACAATAATAATACTACAACCACTACTACTACTTCAAAGTAGAGTACACACTGGCAAAGAATAGTATCACATTCGCTATTTCATACAGAGAGAAAGAGAGAGAGAGGGCCGTCACAAGATAGAAAAAGAAAGAAAAAATGGACAAATACGAAAACGACGGTAACAAAAACAACAACATTAGTGATGGTAATAATAACAGCAGCAATAACAAAACAAAAATAGTAACAACAACAACGATGATAATAACAAAACCAATAGATGATAATAATGATAACAATTATTATTATTGTTGTTGTTATTGTTCTTATTATTAAAAAACAATAAAGTAACAATAATAACAATGACGAAGCTACTACAACTACGACTACTACTATTGCTACTACTGCCAAGTAGAATTCACACTAGAAAAAATATTGCCTACTGTTATACATACGTAGAGAGAGAGAGAGAGAGAGAGAGAGAGAGAGAGAGAGAGAGAGAGAGAGAGAGAGAGATTCTGTCTTAGATGTTCACAATTCTGCGTACAAGCAGAATATGACAATGAAACGACAATGGCCCATCTCTGGGTCCTCCCCAGCACCTTCGGGTGTTTCTTTTTATTCTTTGCCTTAACTAGGCTGACCCTGGAGAAAGGTCCAGTGACGGTGAGGAAAGACTGCTGACCACAGGGAAAGTCCTGTTGACAGTGAGAAAGACTACAATTTGGGATTCTCTCTTGAGGGCACATAAGACCGTATGGCGAAAGCGTGGCTGTGTCTGGAGTGGCACTGTCTTCATCTGTCTGTGGGCAGGGGTGGTTGGGTCTGTGGAGTGTGCTCGACAGCTGGAGGGTGGTGTTTTTCGCCGGTGGGTTCTGCAGTCATGAAATACGGGCTGGTATACCCATAGGGATGCTACTTTAAGGTTGTTATGAGTTGCATCCTGTAGTCTGATTTACCTCTGTTCAGGAGCAGTTATGTCCCTTGATATCTTAATGGAGTGTCCTGCGCGTGCCTGTACCCATCGTCAACACAGCGCAGGCCTCCAAGTGTGGTACAGGACTGCTCTAAAGGCTAAATTCTGAGATAAGGTCTGTTATAGATGAATATGCGATGAATGCAAATATTAATGATATACCTGATGAAGAACTACGTTTTTCTGTTCCCAATGATCCTTTTCTAGATTTCCTTCTTATGAAGTTAAGATCAAAGACAATTCCATTTGCAACAATGAAAAAGAAGAAAATACAAGAAGAGGAAAATCGACTGGAATCTGACATTCGAAGATTAGAAACAACAAAGTTTATAAGCGAGGACGATATTAGAGCTATAGCAGCAAAAAAAAAGAACAATTAAAACATATTAGAGAAAAATGAATGGAAGGTGTCTTGTTACGATCAAGAGCTAGGTGGATAGCTGAGGGTGAGAAAGTAAGCAACTATTTTTGTAATCTTGAGAAACGTCATTTTGTAAGTAAAAATATGTCTAGGATCACGGATCAGCAAGATAATGTTTTTAACAACCCAGGAAAAGATTCTTCTAGAAGTTCAGAATTTTTATAGATTACGCAGAATCCGAAGTAGAAGATAGTGAAATAATGGATTTAGTAAACGATACACCATGTCTAAATGAAGCAGAAGCAAACGAGTTAGAGGGAGAAATTACTCTTGAAGAAGCAACTGATGTCTTAAAGAATATGAAAAATAACAAAAGCCCAGGCTGTGATGGATTTTCGACGGAGTTCTTTAAAGATTTTGAAAAAAAAAATTGGATTATTTGTTATTAGAGCGTTGAATGCTAGTTTCAAAGGAGGAGAATGGTCTAGTGTGCAAAAAGAAGGGATTATTATATGTATTCCCAAAGGGGACAAGCCAAGACAATATATAAAAAACTGGAGACCAGTTTCACTTTTAAATGTAGTGTATAAAATTGGATCATCATGTGTTGCAAATAGCATAAAAATGTTCTGCCAAGACTTATCAATGAAGACCAGACGGGTTTTCATTAGAAACAGATACATTGGTGATAACATAAGATTGATATATGACACAATAGCTTACTTAGATCAAAATAATTTACCTGGATTGTTATTAGATATAGATTTTAAGAAAGCTTTTGACTCGATTAATTGGGGTTTTATGTCGAAGGTATTAAAAAAAATGGTTTTCAGAAAGACATCTGCAGATGGATAGATACATTCTATAAGAATATTAAATCTTGTGTTGTTGTAAATGGTCAGGTTTTCAAACTGGTTTGAAATTAAAAGAGGTTGTAGACAAGGAGACCCTATATCCCCATATCTGTTCATACTCTGTGTAGAAATATTAGCTATAATGATAAGAGAAAATATAGATATCCAGGGAATAATGATGAATGGTGTTGACATAAACTTTCACAATATGCGGATGACACAGAATTTTTGCTGGCAGATGATAGAAAATCTTTTGAAATTTGCGTAGATGTTCTGTTTTGAGTTTGGATCTGTCTCAGGTCTTCACATAAATTCTAGCAAAACAAGTGCAATTTGGTTAGGAAGTAAGAAGAATTCTGAAGTTAGATATATGAACCATTTAGGAATGGACTGGAACCCACAAAAATTTCGTGTATTAGGAATATGGTTTACTAATGATTTAAAAGACTGTGTAAACATAAAATTATCCGTACAAATTCGCAGATATAAAGCATCTGTTCAAAGTATGGGTTAAACGTCAACTAACGCCTCTTGATAGAATAGCAATTTTAAAATCTGTCATACTTTCAAAACTGATACATCTTTGGTTACTTCTGCCAAATCCACCTGATGTATTTTTTCGAACATTACAAAAGCTGTGTTATGAATTTGTCTGGGGTAAGAAGCCAGACAAAATTAACCGGAAAACGGCGCATAGGAGTGTAAAACTTGGAGGCATCGGTATCCATGAATTAAAAACATTTGTTACTTCTTTAAAACTGTCGTGGTTTCGTAAAACTGAAAAAAAAAAACCCACAAGTGGAAACATATTCTACTAGCTAATTTTCCTCAATGGCCGCTTAATAATAAATATGGTCCAGAATGTGTTTCCAGGTTTACGAAATATAACCAGTTTTGGGTCAATAAAGGTCAGTTTCTTTCTTATACGCGTTTCAAAGAGAAATATAATAGTAATGTCGATTTTGTCACCTTTGCTGGGTATAAATCTGCAATAATCGACTACACTAAACAATGTAGTATTTCTGTAAAGAACAATAAACATACTGATACAACTTGCTGTTTGAAGAAGGTATTTGCTATTCACAAAGGTTCAAAGCTTTATTATGATATACTTATAGAAAATAATGTTCGACCAAAATGCTGTGACAAATGGGATTCAAAACTGATGGTACATCATGACTGGAAATCATGCTTTTTTATATACCAGCAAAATAAACGATATTAAACTAAAATGGTTTCAGCTGAAGTTATTGCACAGATGTTTAGGTACAAATGTTATTTTAAAAGAAATTGGAGTTCGTAACAATGACAAATGCAGTTTTTTGTGGTACAGATAAAGATACCGTTGACATATGTTTTGGAAATGCAATTATGTCAAATTCTTTTGGAATGTACTTACAGATTTGATTAGAGAAAAATGTGCCAATGCAGAGAACTTAAGACTGACTGAATCGCTGGTGCTTTTAGGATGTGATAAAAATGTCATTGTGGACAGTGTCCTTACTTTATTATACTATTTGCAAAGTATTATATATATTCTTGCAAACTGAATGGAAACCATCCACGAGCAACTGTATTTTTTAAGAAACTATTTTGTATGATTTATCCGATTGCGATTTGCCACAGTCCTAAGTTGAACTTTGATCAGTCTTTCTTTTGTGCCAAAGTTATCTAGATTGTTGATGTATTCGAGGCCTTTTTAAGATGTTTTCTCTAGATAGAACATTGAATGAAAACGCCATTGATAACATCCAACTCCTCTCTCTCTCTCTCTCTCTCTCTCTCTCTCTCTCTCTCTCTCTCTCTCTCTCTCTCTCTCTCTCTCTCTCTCTTTTACCCTATTATCCATTTCCATTTCTTACTTCTGGCTGTTAAAACAGTTATTTTTCGACTTTTGATGTACAATGCCCTTTTTTTTATGTTTGTGTTTCATGTCACTGAATGCAAATTTTAAAAAAAGTTATAAAAAAAAAGGCCTGCTCTAAAGGCAGTGAAGACAGTGCTTCTCTGGGTCCTCCCCAGCACCTCGTGTTGTTTTCTTTTTCTTCTTTTTTCTCCGCTGACAAATGAAACGACAATGGCCCATCGGAAGAACATAGTTTCCTCTCAAAGTCAAACAGATCTACATTCAGGGCCATCGATCCGCTTCTGGACTATTATTGGAATGGTTCTGTTCCCTGGGGTCAGTCTCCGTCTGTTCACAAAATGTTTGTTAAAGTCGGGTTCAGTAGTTTCGGCATAACTTTGCTGACAGACAGACAGAGAAGACACCCATCCATCCACGACACTCGCGAATGCGCGTTCGCGCACGCACACGCAGACACACACACACACACACACACACACACACACACACACACACACACACACACACACACACACACACACACACACACACACACACACACACACATACATACATACATACATGTGCGCGCACGTACGTACGCACGCACACACGCACGCGCACGTGCGCACACACACACACACACACACACACACACACACACACACGCACACACACACACACACACACACACACACACACACACACACACACCCACAACACACACACACACACACTCACTGTCTCTCTGTCTCTCTCTCTCTGTCTGTCTGTCTGTCTGTCTCTTCTGTCTGTCTGTCTCTGTCTGTCTCTCTCTCTCTCTCTCTCTCTCTCTCTCTCTCTCTCTCTCTCTCTCTCTCTCTCTCTCTCACACACACACACACACACACACACACACACATCCCCTCCCACCCTCTCTCTACTCCATCCCTCTCTCTCTCTCCCTTTGTCTCTTCCCCTCCCTCTCTTTCCCCCACCTCTCTCACATCCCTTCCCTCCCTCTCTCCTCCATCCCTCCCTCCCTCTCCCTCCCTTTCTGTTTTTCTCTCCCTCTCTTTCCCCGTCTTTCTCACGTCCCCTCCCTCCCTCTCTCTTCCATCCTTCCCTCCCACTCCCTCCCTTTCTCTCCTCCTCTCCTCTCTCTCTTTCCCCACCTTTCTCACATCCCCTCCCTCCATCTCTCTCCTCCATCCCTCCCTCCCTCTCCCTCCCTTTCTCTCCTCCTCTCCCTCTCTTTTCCCCACCTCTCTCACATCCCCTCCCTCCCTCTCTCCTCCCTCCCTCTCTCTCTTTCTCCCTTTCTTTTCCTCCTCCTCTCCCTCTCTCTCCCCACCTCTCTCACATCCCCTCCCTCCCTCTCTCCTCCATCTCTCCCTCCCTCTTCCTCCTTTCTCTCTTTCTCTCCTCCTCTCCCTCTCTTTCCCCACCTCTCTCTCGTCCCCTCCCTCCCTCTCTC
Source organism: Conus betulinus (assembly GCA_016801955.1). NCBI lineage: Eukaryota > Metazoa > Mollusca > Gastropoda > Neogastropoda > Conidae > Conus > Conus betulinus. The sequence continues at coordinate 126,013 of JADBJO010003975.1, read as the reverse complement.
TCCTCCCTCCCTCTCTTTCTCCCTGTCTTTCTCTCCCGTCTCCCTCTTTTTCCCCATCTCTCACGTCCCCTCCCTCCCTCTCTCCTCCCTCCCTCTCTCTCTCTTTCTCCCTTTCTTTCTCTCCTCCTCCCCCTCTCTTTCCCCACCTCTCTCACGTCCCTCCCGCCTGGCTGTATGTCCCAGGCTCCGGGAGCGGCTGGCCCAGCTGGAGGGGGAGAACACGGCGCTGACGGTCAAGCTGACCCAGCAGCAGTGGGACGTGGAGAGCCGCCTCAACGAGCTGGAGATGCACCTGGGCCAGAGCGACAGCCTGGCCAGCACCACCGACCTCAGCGACGACCGGGGAGGACCCGGGGGGATGGGGCCGGTCAGGGGGACCGGGAGAGGTCGGGGGTGGGGATGGTGCCAGGGACGGTGGGAGAAGAGAGAGAGAGGGAGAGGGGGCAGCAGTCTTCCAGTTTGTCGGCAAGGGTGAACAAGGAGTCCATTATATGATGCTGTGTGTGTGTGTGTGTGTGTGTGTGTGTGTGTGTGTGTGTGTGTGTGTGTTGGCGCGCGCGGTCAACCATGAACATCTCCGTTTTTCGTCTTTTAATCTTTTTTCCCGAATTATTTGTCTTTTTGCTTAATCAGTGGATATAAGACTTTCCGGGCAGGCAGTTGTTGCTTCTGCAAGAAGACCGCCTGCACACTGGTATCTTTGAGAGAAGAAAAATGTAGCAGGACGTGGCAATGATGTGTGAGGTAGCGATAACCAGAATCCAGGGTTTATTCCATGGCCCTCTAGGGGCCTAAGGGAAAGTACATATACAGTGCGGAAAGCCCCCTTCAATATGCAGACAATAAGAAGAGCTAGAAGCATGTCTTTTGCTTACTACTCGAAGCATGAGAACAAATACGTCGAACTCGTGGAATTTCTTTTTTAGTAAAAAAAAAAAGTTTTTTGGTGAAGTATTCGAAGCATAAACGACTCCGTGTCTTAACTTCCGTGTTGTTGCTGGAACTTCCGTTTTGTGTGAAGCGACGGGCGCCAACATCGTTACGTGCAAGTGAACATAACTCATTGTGTGGAACTGTGCGACGTCATGTGTGGTGAGCTCAGACATAAAGCATGGGATAGTGCTGGAAAGTGGGAACTGGATCATGTCGTTTAAGGTTTAGTCTTGGAAAGAGTGTTGGGCCCCGATGCGACAAGCACAGGCTCAGATTACAGCTTCGGTAAA
>JADBJO010003975.1:105000-124370 GCA_016801955.1 Conus betulinus | reverse complement strand
TTCGAATGTGTGCCTCTCAAGGCATTTCTGACATATTTATCAGGCATGTCTGTGACAGATATTTTTTTCTGATATTGATTTTGCTTTGAAAGTTACTTTCTGCTTGATTTGTAGTCCAGTTAGGCATTTGCTTTAATCTGATATTGTTAGTGTTGTGTAGGTTTGTTTGCTTATTCGTTTGTCTTTTTGTTGTCTGACGTTGTGTGTGTGTGTGTGTGTGTGTGTGTGTGTGTGTGTGTGTGTGTGTGTGTGTGTGTGTGTGTGTGTGTGCGTGTGTGTGTGTGTGCGCGTGTGTGTGCGCGCGCGCGCGCGCGCGCGTGTGTGTGTGTGTGTGTGTGTGTGTGTGTGTGTGTGTGTGTGTGATTATTTATGGGGGTTAAATATTAAGAAGATGATATATCTATTTTTGATCATCAGTAATGATAATGATGATAATGAGAATGTTGTTGTGTTGTTGTCGTACCCTGGCTAAAGACTCCAGGGATCATCCAAACAGCCGTAGTACTTGAACACTATGGTAAAAAATGCATCAGCTGGGAAGAGAACATTACGTGTGTGACCGTTTTTGATGACCCGCCACATGGGCAGCCACACTCCGACTTCGGGGGATTTCGGAAACTGATAATGTTATGCTAGGAGCTTGTCACGACTGAATACAATCCCCGCATAACTATGCTGAGCATAACAACATTTTGATGTAGCCTTGGTGTTCTAGCCTATGTCAATTGGTCTGAGACAGCCTTAAGTCAAGGCGGATAATGATAATAATAATAATAACAATAGTAATAATGATAATGATAGCATGATAGTAATGATAATAAATAATAATAATAGTAGTAATAATGAAAATTATGGTAATAGTGATGATAATAATGATGATTATGATATGATGTTAATGATGATGATGATGATGATAACGATGACGATGACGATGATGATAATGATGATGATGATCATTATCATCATCATCATCATCACCACCACCACCACCGCCACTACCACCGCCATCATCATCATTATCATCATAGTCGAAGAAGTCTGACCGTTCCTTGTCAAAGACTTATTCCTGAGTGATACCTGGGTGTCTGGACGAAGTAGTGTTGGAGCTGATAGCTCAATACGTGTGTGGATCCACTCTGAAAGTTTGCTTTCTTGCCCTCCTGGTAACCCTGGCGAGGTAAAGGAGAGCTACAGTTTACAGAGAGCGGGACTACGTAGGAATAAGGACAGGAGACTGCGCCAGATTCTCCATCCGTTTGAAAAACGCATCTTTCGACTCTTAACAAGATGAATGCGTACTTTAATATGTACATGTCGTAGTACTTCGTTGAGCGGAAGTTCTGTCTGAAGGAGTGGAGTGGTGAAGGTTAGAAATAGAGGCCTACTTTAAGCAACTATCGATTTGGGCCATAGATGCAAGCTACAGGGTTGCTGCAGACAATGCTAGTTGCTGACACATAAAACCAGCAGCCCTGGCGATCTGTACAACGTTCAAAACAGCATTAATGTCCGAGTGGTCCTCTGTCAATGCGCACAGTTATTCAAAGAAAGGTCTGGGGGTAGAATGCTCATTGTGAAATCCCTGCTGCTGTATATTCTTCGTCTCTTGACCATTTGCAAGGGCAAACCAGTGTGTTCAAGAGGGACCTGAGGATATTTTCAGGGCCCCAGACAATGCGGGGGGGGGGGGGGATCACATTTACAAAAAAAGTTACCAAGTGGGAGCGTGGGTGTGAAAGTGTGAGAGGGGGTGGGGGTGGGTGGGAAGGTGCAAACTTCTGAGTTCAGTACCAGTGGACGAACTGTTAATGATGAAAGTTTGAAAGTAGACCTGTAATGACAACAGTTGGAACTTGAACCGAGGTCATGAATGTTGAACTACTAGGCCTTTGAATGAATAAAATGAACCCATCACAATAAGGAAAAAACGAGCGTCCACCAATTGTTTTTCTCAGGCTGGACAACAACCAAAAAACGTGTTATGATTAAGAAGAAACAAACTCTTACTCTCTGCCACTTCAGTAATCTGGACGCTGAGTGAAAGTAGGTGGACCGGAGTTTTTGGTTATGATCTGTTGTTGAATCGATCCGGATTGTGAAACGGTCGACTCAAGTGACAAGTTCAAGGTCTTCGATTCAATGGCCCTCGCTACGGCGCCAAAACACAAGAACGTATCCTTCTCAAACATTTTCACTTTCAGTTTTAAGATACTGTCAACTGTAAGCTGAACAATAATCTCTGATGCTTCTGTGAATAACACAGAAGTCAACAGGTCCGACACGCACTCAGAGAAAGACATTTCTACATCTTGTGTGACGTCATAACAAAATCAAACCAGGCTTAAGGATGGAAGATGCCCACTCTGGTCAGGTCTAAGAATAGAAAATGCTCCCGACTATGTTCCTTCCTCCACTATGATAAGTTTACTGTCAAACACAACTTTTAAGTAAAACATTGAGAATGGTATTTAACAATGCATCACACGCGCAGAAATTGTTTTGCACGTGAAACCCGGTTGAAGCCAAGCCGTTTTACGCTCAAAATGCCTGTCATTCTTGTCCTCGCAACAGAACGAGACTTGTACTTGATGTCCTGACAAAATAGAATTCCCTCTATTGATAATCTTCCATTAAAACCATACCTTGAGTACAACACTGACAATGTTACTCAACGCTGCAGTTTCACTCTCATGACAAAATATTTGGTCACTTGTAGACGGACACTGCTCAAAGAGTGTGACAAAAACAGACTAAAATTCTAAATTGCTGATATGAAGTGGATAACTGTCTCGCTATTAACATAACCAGTTCAAGTTTCAACACTGTGTTGTTTTCATTTGGGGGATTCGCTTTTTCTCTTTCGGTCCATTGGTCGTATATGTGTGCGTATGCTCAAGATTCTTCTTTGATTAACCTGTAAACATAGCTCCAAGGGTGAAAAAGGAAAACAGTCAACCTATCACTCTCTCTCTCTCGTCTCTCCCTCTCTCCTCGCTCCTACTCTCCTCCTCCCTCTCTCTCTCGTGCCTGTGTGTGTGGGTGTGTGTGTGTGTGTGGTGGTGTTATATATATATATCAGACTAATATATATATATATATATATATTAAAGATGATATATGCTCAGACTATTTATGTGATTATAATCGGTTGTTTAAAGGTATAGCTTTATCTAATTCAAATATCAAGACCAACGTACCAAACAATTGTGGATCTTATACTACTTTTCCATTTGGTACCTATAGTGAACCAGCTTCGCAACTAACAACAAGCTAGTCGCAGGTGTTTCGCGGGTACTCAGCCACTTCAAGTCACATGTGTCATTAACAAAGTTGGCAAGTTATATGCTAACTTTGTACGTAGCAATCGGAAAAGTCTGCGGAATGTTTGAACTTTTGTACAAATTTCTTTAATAAAGGAGGGGATCCAGTTGGTCTGGAGCGAGGAAAAACTGAGGCTGATGGTGTCGTGAACGATTTGAAAAAAAAGGGGATTGACGTGGGCCTCTCTGAGACCGCCTTTCTTTCCACGCAGCTTGACGTGTCCGCAAGTGGATTTGCAATGCGATAAAACTCACACAGTTTCAATGTGATGTTGACAGGTGGTCACATCAGACAGCCAGCAGGACGTGTGGGGCTAGAGGTGCTGAATTTGTTGGTCCAGGCCAGGGTAACTTTAGGGCAACAGGACAATGCTGAATATGACCAAGTTCGTTACGATGGCAAATGTTTAACCCTTGTTATCCTTACCGTAACGCTTGTTTGAGTGTGTTCGTTTGATTATTCTTCAAGTTAAACTTCAAATTGTGTTGTTGTCTGTCTGTCTGTCTGTCTGTTTCTGTGTTCTGTGTGTGTGTCTGGTCTCTCTGTCTGTCTGTGTCTCTGTGTGTGTGCGCGCGTGCGAAACACGGGGGACAAGGTGGAGGAGGTGTAAGGAACGGAGCAAGGAGGGAAGGGATGGAGGGGGTAATGGTAACCGCTAGTAGGAGCATGAAACTCAAGATCTGTGCTGTTCTCACCGCGTGCGGGTACAAATTTCAACGCTGCAGAATCACTTTGACAGTATCATTCTTCTGTAGCGCAATTTTTCATGGCATTCAAAGCACACACACTAGTGAACCTGGGGGGGGGGGGGAGGGGAAAACTGGATCGATTCCGCAACAGCATCACCTTGCTTGCAGTCAGCATGCCATTATGACGGTGACCATGATGTGCAAATGAAGTCTTTGCCGCAGAGCCGTAACACAAAAAACTCCGATGTGGGAAGTGTAGGGAGCGCTGTGAGAAGGGAGCATACTTCGTGGACGCACGGACCTCTGAAAACCAACGTACGTTCAAAACCTACATCCGCTAATGCGATAACACTGCCCCGCGGCCGTGACCCTTTTCCACCCAGACTTTTTAACCTTGCTGAGGAATGGTCCCAGACTATTTTGTACCCGGACTGCCCCCATGTGCTTTGTCCAGGACATTTCTTGGCTGCCAGACAGAACGTTTGGCAGTCTGCAAGCGATTGACGGAACCCCAGCTCTCCTGGGCGATACGCAGGTCACCGCACGTTTGGCTGCTTGTTCTGCTCATTTTTCTATTTTCAAGTTCATGCTGGTGTCTTCAGGGGTAAGCGTACAAGTGAACCACGTTTTGGCAGCCGAAAGGGTATCATTCCAGACTCCTGCGTGGTCTGCCTGCATGGGAAACCCAGAAGGAATGGTCCTTGGACTGGATGGTTTCTAGAATCGGTCCACAAGGACGCCCACCTTACACACAGCCTCACCAACTGCATTCACGATCGACTTTTAGTTCACTAAACGTTGCTCGATTGTGCACACCTAACCCGAACTTCCAAACTCAAGGCCTATCTTAATCCTAACCCCTCGAGCAAACTGTTTGTTTGGTTGGTTTCATTTTTCTGAGTCTGTTGTCCATTTTTCTTTTTTTTTTTTTGTTTTGCAGAGAGGGTTTTGGTGTTTGTAATGACATCATAGCGATGAACAGAAGAACCGCGATTGACTTTGTACCTAATCCAAGGTGGCTGCGTGTAGAACGTCGACGATTTTTTTAACTACTGTAATATATGGTATGTTCTGACCATGCAAATCATGATTAATTAATTCGCCTCCCTTATCACAGATATTGCAAAAAATGGGTAATCCTGAATCTTTCGGAAAATATGATACATAACTTTCGGTGTTCATATGATATTAGCCTGAACCGTTGCGCCGCACACACACAGCGACTACCACACATTACTTCGATCAACACGGGACCGAGTCTTACACGACCCAAACCGACAACGTACACCATCTTTTATGTATCTTTACGCAATTCCACGCAATCTCACAACAACGAACACACACAGCATCCGTCCCGGTCTCACTTCTAGTGAACTAGACACTTTTAAACATTGAGAACTAACGAACTAACTTACACACACACACATAACACACCGCCCTCACACGTAGCTTCACACACACGACATACTCCGGACCACACACACCACGCACCACATCCACCACCCACACACCACACACCACCCCACAATCTCTATAGTTCTGTTCTCTTATCTTCTTGTTCTCACGTCTACCTCCTGCTCCCACAGCACATGTGCTGCAAATTGGATCGTGTGTACCCCTCGACTGTGTATCGTTGATATTTTCAGATGGCACGGGCGTTTATCTATGACTAGAGGAGACAACATTGCAGCTCTGGATTTCTGAAGCGTCCCAGTCCCTTCCGTAAAGTTCATAAGCAAACCAGGAAAGTTTGGACTTTGTTCTTCGATAACTCTTCAGCAGTTCACACGGTAGTAACATTTACTCATTTGACGGCAGGGTTTTGAGCTTTCTAGAGTACCGACCGCTGCATTTCTATTACTCAAACGTACTTTGCTATTTAACTTTGAACTTTTTAAAAACTATGAATCATGGGTTTGGTCTTTGAGAGTGATATTTATGTTGGATTTTGAGTACACCTCATATGTTTGGGGACCGTGTATAGGTGGTGATAGCTTCTGCTGGTAGCGAGGACTTGACACGTTTGGGACGGTTATTTTGTACGTCCTTTCCTCTGATGAGACCTTTCTTTTATCTGAACCGATTCAGCAAGAGAAACATGAACACACTCTCTTGCCATTCACCGTACCTCGTCCAAGTTTCCGGAGTCACCACTGAGTCCAGACTACAGTAGTTTGGAGGTCTTTCTACCCCCCTGCCCCCCCTCTTCTCTCTCTCTCGTCCTCGGTCCTCTTTCATTTCGCTCTCTCTCTCAAACACCAAACACCACCAGCCACACACGCACGCACGGACCCAACACACACACACAACACCACACAAACACACACACACACACACACACCAAATACACCCGCTCTTTTTCTTACACCCATACACATCCGCACCTACGCGCTGGTCTTGACAAAAGCATTGTGATGCCTTGCTTCCCCCCTATAATGACTAGCAAAACCACACTCTGCATTCCATACGTTTGTCTCCCCAGGGCTCCACAACTGGCCTTGCGACTTTGATCATGACCCAAACCCCACACTGAAGGCGGCATTCCACCTTCATGTGAACCCTTCGGCAACCCTTACCCTGTTTCGCTATGTCTTATCGTTATTTCGTCCTCTTCTACAAAGATCATGCTTAGACCATGAGCGATGAAAACATACAGCAAAGGGCGTGACGAGGTGGTGCTGTCCTGGTATTGCCTTGCTAGGTGAGTGATGATTTCCACACGGTGGGGATCCATGGCGTGAAATGTTGAGTGTCATGCAGTTCCCCTGACTCTCTGTCGTACGTGCCCCAATCGGCCTGACTAGACTTGCCCCGGCTGCGGGCATATCTGCGTACTAACAATAGTGAATGGGTCCTTTTTCCTGTGCCGGTGTGATGAGGACGAACCGCTCTCTATAAGTCCTCACACATCACCATAAACGTACCGAAAAAGGATTCTCCCTCAGACCACTAGATCTGTTGAACAGGTGAAAGAGTTAATGATTAGCCCTTACGGGTAGGAGCCCGTACGCTACAGCCATCTACTCACTCCGAGTCCCGTGCAAGCCTCTCTTGCAGCCTAACAGCGCTGACAACTACTTCAACCATAAAAGGCACGGGCCCCCATCTACAACCATGACCTGTCCAGGGATAGTGCAGAGACGGATTGACCAGGTCTCGCGCGCGCAAGGATAACAAAAGCCATGTAAGCCGATTCTTCATTCATACGGTGGGGGGCACGTGTTTTATGACACTAGGGGGTTTCCCGACCGTCAGGTAGCCTACTTGTGGGGTCATTCCACACGCGGTGCGGCAGGTACAGGCACATTATAAATAGACAAATGTTGGCAAGAATCCCATGCTCGGTTCGGACGGTGCAGGGGAGAACTGGGTGCTGGTGAGCATAACACGTAATCAGGGTCGCACAGCTTCATCGCCGTGATGCAGGGGACCCCCTGGCTAGGGTACTGCTACGGCGGCCCAGACGGAAGCTGGAGGCTTTGGATCGGGTCTTGGGGAAAGGTTCTTTAAACCATCTACATACAAGAAGCCGAAGAGCAGCAATGATGCGAGATCATTGCTGACATTGACGGAGCGAGAAAATACTGGGTTCACTTCATCGCGGCATTAACAACACATCATCCTGGCAGGCTATATAGCACAGGCAGGCTTTCAAAGCACGCGCCGGGGAGTTTCCGGGGGAGGGTGAGACGGACCTCATGACAAACAGCACCACGCTTAAAGTGAAAGGAGCCAGGAGTATTGTGGGTTTGTGGTTTGTTTTGTTTGTTGTTTGTTTGTTTGGTTTGTTTGCTGTTCATTCCCGTCCTTGCATACGTACCTACACACCTGTATATGTTGGCAGACAACCCTCGTGGTGGTTACCGCGGTACCTGTTCTGGTCCATATACTATAGGAGTCCATCTCGGAAGCGCCATGACAACAATATTTCTTAGTGCGGTGCCAAACGGGACGGCAGGATCAGATCTTTATTTTGACAATTAAAAATAAGTGGTCAAGTAATCTTCTTTCATATCCTTTTTCGTGAAATTACCATGCCGTTTTGCTGGCCGCTGTCTATTTTACTGAAATTTAAAACGTTGCGGTCCTAGTGCCAGTGAGAACTATTAGGCAAAATATGAAAACAAACAAATGTTATAGGACATCGGAAAAAAATATTTTGGTGCCAAGCCTAATCGTCATGAAAGAAGTTGCTGAGATAGTGGATAAATACATTACACAGAAATTCTTTTAGATTTTTAAATTGATTTTTTTTAGGATAATGTATAATGTTCATAAGAACCGCAGATCCAGAATTATTTCTTGATTGGTTGTTGTCACAAAATCTATGTGCTGCTTGTGTAATTAGATTATCATTTTTTTTTTCGCTAAACGTGACATGGTATACAGTATCATCGGCATGTTCTGTGTGTAATGTGAATGTTGTTGATTACATTTTTCGTCACGTTTTCCTGTGAGATGACCTCTGGTTAATTAAATTACTACACGCTTTGTATCTTTGTAGAATAATAAAGGGTGATTTTCTTCTTATACCTTTTTGGGTAATTATCGTGGTTCGTTATCTGATGACGTTTATCCTCAGCTTTTCTTTCTAAGGAGCTGCTGTGTTTTTGATTGTGTTATTCATATCGTTGTACTAATTTGGGTTCTGGTGAATTAACGTTATATAGATCTTTTCTTTTTATGGATTGTGTTTCCTAATGGAAATACACTATCATTTCCTTCTTCCACGAGGAATGCTGATTCTTGTGAAACTTAATCCATCATTCCAAACATTTCCTCCAAAATTGCTGTCATCCAATATAGCTCCAAAGGAGAGGCACTGGACGCAATAGAAAGTGAGCCAAAGCTTGCAAGACAGAAAATCCACTGGTGCCACACACCTAACGAACGACAGAAAGAAACAAACGATACAGAGCCCAAACCACTACGCCCCAGTTCGACCTCCCTCTGGTCCTTCTTCCACGCAAGACAAATAATTTTCACACAATGACAACGAACGAACGAACATCACTTATAGCCTCAAGATGAGCGCAAAATGGATCTGTCTGTGGTTGGATTTGCGCTAATGCAATTATAGTTGACCCTATGCTTGTCTCAAATATAATTTTCTGTGATTACCACAGATCAATTCTTTTTCTGACATCGAAAAAGAATTTCTGTCAGTGGGTAGTTACTCAAGAGAGAAATCATATTTTTTTATAAAGAACCACACAGAAAGGACCACCGAATAATATATTCAACATTTCTTGCCATAGCACATGTCCGTCCGTGTCATTAAGCACGTCCCACCTTCGAGTCCACAGGGAAATTGTACAAAAGAGAACTCAAGGATTCTAGACAGACAAAACGATCGAGTAGGTATCCTACTCAGCTTTAGCAAAGGTACTCTAACATTTGCGGCCGTTGGTTTTAAATACAAGACGGACAGTGCGTCTGTCGGCGTGTGAATATGGACCAAGACAGATTGGAGTCAACCAAAAAACGTTGACAGGAGTTTGGACCATTTACAGACTGTGTGAAAGTCAACGGCCACGTACACAGTTTCCGTCTGCTGGATCCGTCCCTCGCTCTCTCGCTCTCGTCTCTCCTATCTCTCCGTCCATCTCACAAGTCTCTTCTCTCTCTCTCTCTCTCTGACGACCTTCATGAGGAATTAACTTGACGAATATAGCGAGAGACAGGCCAGACAGACAGACAGCCACATACAGGACGGACAAGACGCTACAGACAGACAGGAATACACAGAAGAAACAGCGAGTAGGCAGACATAGACTGACAAAAATGACAAGACAGATGTAGAAAAAGGAAGATGAAAGAGAGAAGAGAGGGGGGGGGAGTGAGGGCAGGGAGGGAAGGGAGCAGACAGACAGAAAGACCCGACAGTCGGACTGGCAGACCGACGGCTAATAGCCAGACTTACAGATAACCAGACCAGACAGAAAGGACAGGCACTTCCCATACAGCTCATTTTCCCAACATCAATTGACTAAATGGAAGACATGCTATTTTGTTTTTCATTTTTTTTTTTGGGGTTTTTAGACTGTGTATTGTGAACGTGTTTGTGCACACACCACATGTGCGCACCTGTGCGTGCATGTGTCTGCGTGTGTGTGTATATATGTGAGAGAGAGAGAGAAGAGAGAGATAGAGAGAGATAGTCATAGAGAAGAACGAGATTATTGTAGGCAAGGTTTTACGAGTTGGGTAAATTCTGAAACTACTAGACACAATTTAACAGATTATCCGTGGGGGGGGGCCAAACTATGGTATTTTCGCCATAGGCAGTTTAATCCTCGTACATGCCTTCGGCAAAACGGTGGTGGACAGGTTCCCTGACCTAAATGTGCATGTCTTCTGTGGAAAGGCGTGAAAGGCTCACAACAAAATGCTGCAGGTTTCATCATATCACTTCACGCTGTCTGACTGACCTACCGAATTAGGGTCATCCTGTTGTGTCCCCCATATGTCAGTTCTTTTTACATCCGCGCCCCACCAGTACCCCCAAATCCATGTCACGACCCTGGTATCAGCCCTCCCCCCACACTTCCACTACCCCCCACACCATGTACGCTAATACTCCTACACACGTCACGGCCCCGGGGTCATCCCCTCATACCGTCCCCTGCCTGTTCGCCCACCACGCCTAGGAACTGGTTTTGTTGTCAAAGTGTGTCGCCAGACTGGAACCAACTTCGTCCCTGATCCTCCCATTATACACTGAACACCTATCTTTTCTTTCCTTCTTGGCCGTCCTTAGCACACCATCCTGCAGCACTTCATGTCCCACCTTTTTAGTTAATTTTAAGACTCAAATGTGATGTGTGTGGCGGTATGATTTTAAATGGTTTGCCACAGCACACCGCCAGCACCATCCAAAAGAACTGGACAATGGACATTAAACGATCGAATCGGGTAAGTGGTGTACCCAACAGTGCAGTGACAGTCTAAACATGTGAATGCACCAAGAGCCGCAGTATATCAGTGACGTTTGATATATGTGGTAGTTTTCTAGGACAAAGACAGAGGAGACTTATATGACTGCGTATGAAAGAAGCTGACCATGTAATCCGAGGCTTTCGTGTAGACTTTTAAATTTGGGCATAAACTAGAAAAGACTGTGGAAATCTGTTCGCCTGTACTGCAAAAGAAAAAGAGTAAGTAGTGGTACTGAAGAGGAAAGGAAGCAGCAGCTGTGGTTCAGCTCAATATTAGCGTTCTCCTCGCCATGACTGATATATGGACGATGTCTTTTGACGAGAAAGTATGAAGCAGGCGTAACGATTTATCTTCTGCTGTTGAAAGGGATCTGGAGTACGCCCCTACTTCTGTCCATTGCTTACCCCTCTCCTCCTTACCCACAGCCCTCACACTCCCCCACACTGATTATATTCTAGGGTGTACTGCGTATATATCACGTGTGTGCGCACACACACCAAACACACAGACACACGTGCGCACGCACGCACCTGCGCGCGCACACACACCACACACACACACACACACACACAACACACCACACCACATACACACGCACGCACGCACGCACGCACGCACACGCACGCACACACACAACACACACACACACACAACACACACACACACACACACACACACACTATTGCGCTCACAGACGCACACGTACAGAGAGAGAGGCAGACAGACAGACATACAGACAGACAGACACACAGACAGACAGAGAATTGAGAACAGATGAGAAAGAACTACAGACAGGCAGGCAGACAGACAGGCAGACATACAGGCAGGCAGAAGGACAGTCGGACAGACCGGCAGAGTAGAGACCACAAAAAAAAAATTAACAAACATTGATCACTTTCTGTTTCCATGATAACCAACAGAAAAAGCTTTTTTTTTGCAAAGGCACACTAACACAGCAGCAGGTTTTCTTTGCAAGTGCATGCCGATGGGTAGATGCCGTAAGGAACACTGTAAATCTGGCAGTACTTTTCACCCATGCCATGGTCAGAACCAGCTTCCCCTTCATCACCACAGCTCAACCCTTCAGCGTCACTGCCAAGCAATTACTCCAACCAGTTGAACAGCGCTATGTCAAAGCCTCCCCACCCCAACCTCCCCCTCCCCTCCCCACGAGATGCCAGTGTGTTTGGAGGAATGTGATCCTGGAACAGTACTTTCAGACCTGAATACTTGAAGAATGGGTGTGACAGGCAGTCTGCTGCCTTCCGGTAAGCGATGGTATGGGAGAAAAAAAAAAAGAAGAAATTCTGAAGGCTTTGAGACATAACCTTTGTCGAAGAAAGTTGCGAATTTCACACAAGCTGCGGACACCGAACGAGTCCTCCAACTTCTCCATCAGTCACGCTGATTCATGCGTCGTCTTTCGCGTGTTGACAAGTTGGAGGCCGGACTCCATCTATGCGTGCCTTGGTTAATTGTGCTGCTGTGTTTGTGTGGAATGTAGAATGTTGAAAATGCCGTGTTCTTTACCTTCGCGGCAAATATTGATATAATTCGTGTCACTATACCAAACACCACCATATCTCTATGCGCTCTGTGTGATACACAGTTTGGTAGATTTCAAATCAGACTCTATAAAACTGCTGTCAAGAGATGCAGGCTTCCAGATTCTAACAAGTTCATGACGCCTGTCCTGGAGACAGGAAAACGATTCCTGACCCGTGCAAGATAGATATTCGGTCAAAATGTCGAATGGCCATAGGGGACCAGTGAGCTGTCAAGGATCACCGTGTCAGGAGAAGGGCGTGACTCGAAATGCGTTCCTCTCTCCGCTTCCACCTGACCCTGCATCAAGCCCTAAAGTTCGATCCCATCAATGGTTCGAATCTAACAACCGTCATCTCCACAGGCAAACACTCTGACAATTGAAATGACGCGTCCCTTTACTACCACCATAAACATATCCAACAACTGCCACAGGAAAAAGATCTCTCTCTACTCTCTCCCCTCTCTCTCTCTCTCCTCTCTCTCTCTCTCCTCTCTCTCTCTCTCTCCTCTCTCTGTTCTACTGAAGAGTGTTCAGATTTTCATTCTTTCCCATCAATAGCTTACCCAGGACTAATGGTGTGATTCAGAGCCAAAAGTGGGGTTTATTTTCCCATGGAGGTTGCCTCTTCGTCTGCATCCATTGGTTTTATAAGCGCCCTCCATGGAAGTTGTGTTTTCATAGGCATCGACTCGAATGAATTACTTCGTATTTGCAAAACTATGAACTTTCAAACCAGCCGTTGTCATGATGTGGTTAGCGTCGCAAAGTTCGGATCAACTTGCGATCACAGTCAGTCATTTATTTGGCGGGATTTTTTAGCTACGGTCGCGCCCGCTACCCAGAGCTGGGTTTGCTATACGCCTAAATGGGAAAGAGTACACACAACACTCGAGTTTTTGTCTACTTCATAGAGTGGCTTTTCTGATAATGTTTGTTCAACTTTTTTTTTGTGCGGGTATCTGAGTCTCTCGGGCCTGTTTTTTGATGCCAGGGCATCATGAAGAGAGGCAGCAGAGAGTACAGCCCTGTAACGCAGTTTCAGACCAGAAACAGAACTCTCACAGTAACCATCGTCATCACCTTCATCCTCACTCGATCATCACAGCATCACCTTCAACCTCATCGTCTCATCACAGACATCCCTTCAACTCAATCGTTCATCACAGACAAAAGTCTGACATTCTGTCGCTGCTCTTCATGTCCCCTGCTTCTTTTGATTTCCTCCTCCATGCCTTTGAGACCTTGGTCAGTTTGGGGTCAAGGTCGCTGATATCGGCAAGTTCCTGTCGTTGAATGGAGGAGGTGGGGTCTTCTGGCGGAGGAGATGCTCACTTCATCGTTGGCACCGCAGCTAGCAGTTATTGTCGTCAGTGGAGGTTTTTAGTCGGTTATGTCCTGTATACGATGGATTCAGAACAGGCGCCACTGAACACCACCGAAGTGACCGGATCAGCGCAGTGTCCACTCCGGTGAGTTGCCCTGGTGACAATCGAATATTTACTGTTCGTGCTACAGATTGCCATGTTGGGGCTGTGGCAGAGCAAACCAGAGAGGTGGGAGTAGTGCCTGTAATGCTGTGACCACAGTTAAAAGAAAACGTAATGTAGTTTTTCATGGATTTTAAAATTTTTCTAGTGATCACGAGTTGACATCGTATTTTCCCGCGTACTAATTACGAAAAAACCACATGGGAAATAATCTCTTCCCTGTCTTTACGTTTTATTCCTTCCCTGTACTTCCCTGGTGGTACGAAACATGCCTTGCCATCATGAGCTAACGTGCAAAAGGAGGGATCCAAGATCCATCCAATTTGGGTGAAGTGTCCGCCCCATCTAATGTGCCGTCATGAAATTAGTTTTTGTTTGCCTGCAGCATTATCCCAGAACTACGAATCCATCTGAACCACACTTGGTTCAAACCCTGACATGCGGCTTGGTGTGAATCCGTGGACCTGATCCAGTCCAATCAGCGAGTCAAAGACCGTTCAGCAAAAGTGATGACAAAGTCTAAGAGATAAAATCTGCTGAGTCAATGTTCACGAAATTTGGTGAAAAGATGCAATCGTGGTCTGTTTACCACCCATTCAATTTTGGTGGAAATCCATCGTTTGGATATGGTCTGAGCTGCGGATCCCAGGTTCTATCGATATTGTTTGTATGATTGTTATGAAGTTCTTTTTCTATTGTTATAAGATTGTTATGGATTTTCCTCTGAAAATGAACATTGCGCACTCACTGTTACGAATTGTTAGCTCTCGGTCTAAAACACACAATTAGGTTCCCCTGGTGATAAAAATATTTTCTTTTGACTCGTGAACTGACTCCATGGGCGAATTGAAAATTCGTTTCAACCTTGACAGCTGTCTGCGCTTTCCTGTGTGTCTTTTCAGTCTGCCATTTTGTTTGATAGCGTTTGTTGTCGGCGAACGTTAACAACGTTTTTTCATCGGCTTTCCAGAGAACCGCGATGAAACAGAGCGGAGGATGAACGGTGCCTAGTTTGAATGGAGTGCACGACTGGTGGCCATTTGCATATCAAGCAGTCAGATACAAATGAAGAAGGAGCAGATAGGTCTGCAGGGACAGATTGCCCCAGACTCATCACGTTTATGCAAATGGTGCAATAATTATATTCATCACGGGCAGGGCTTAATTCCCTCGACCAGCGAGAGAGCAGTCAACACTTAGCGTTGTCTCAATCCCTCACCACCCACACCCTCCCACCTCCTCTCCTCTCTCTCTCCTCTCCTTCTCTCTCTACTCTCTCTCTCTGTCTCTCTCTCTGTCTCTCTCTCTCTCTCTCTCTCGCTCTCTCTCTCTCTCTCTCTCTCTGTGACTCGCACACACAGGCGCAACACATACACACACACACACCACACACACACACACACACACACACACACACACACACACACACACATATAATATATATATATACACACACACTCACACACACACACACACACACACACACACACACACACACACACACACACACACACCCACACACCACACTCACACACAAACACACACACACACACACACACACACACACAACAGCGCACATACACATACACACACGCACCACGCACGCACGCAACGCACACACACACAACACGCGCGCGCGCGCTCACACACACGCACACACACACACACACACACACAACATACACCACACACACACATACACACACACACACAAACAACAAAGTTTGCAGACGTGCTCGCCAGTGCTCTCTCTCTCTCTCTCTCTCTCTCTCTCTCTCTCTCTATCTCTCTCTCTTCTGTGTGGGCTCTGCTGTCGTCTCTCTGTCTGTCTCCCTCTCTCTCTCTCTCTCTCTCTCTCCTCTCTCTCTCTCTCTCTCTCTCTCTCTCTCTCTCTCTCTCTCTCTCTCTCTCTCTCTCTGTCGGCCCCTTTCACCACAGCCTCAGCCCACAGGCCTTTCCATCTCACTATCCCTCACCTTCCTTCTCTCTGTCTCACTTTCAACCAACAGCCAAGGCCTTGCTGGAATCATGCAGAGGTATTTATTTTTCCATAGGGCGCGCTCTTGAACTTTGCAAGGAATAGCACATGATGAAAGAGTCAGAAAGAGGCTGGCGGGTTTGTCCATGAGAGAGACAGAGAGACAGAGGAGCAGAGAGAGCGACACAGAGAGAGACAGAGACAGAGAGAGGTAGAGACTTAGAGAGAAACAGAAAGAGAGCAGCCCAGCATGTAAATCACAATCAATGTCCTTGTCTATGTCTACCACCATATTTAACATGAGATATTGCCACTGCCAGGACATTTTCCCTCCCGAGTATTTCATTTGAAGTCATGCTGCGGGTCCACATTTCACGTGTAATGCGTACCCTCTAGCTATGTTTCACGTAAATTTAGCTCGGTCTATCATCACAATTTTACATGAAATATGATCGTGAGACATATTTTCACATGCACTCCAAAGATCTCGCATGAAAATTTTGTTTCAGTGATATAATTTCACGAGAAAAGCTATCACAGCGGTCGAATTTACTGTATTTTTTTTTCCTCTCGTGGTTACATGTCATTACATGCAAAGGATCCTGCAGACAGGATTTCTTTATTGTCGGTGCTTTCATCTTCTGCGCTGCTCCAGAGGCATTACCCCCCCCCCCCCCATCCCCCCCCCCCCCTCCCACATCGTTCATTCTGGCTCTCATTCACAGTCACACCCCTGGCTTGTCCCTTGCAGTCCCAACACTAGTAATCCACAGGGAGAATCATTGTCAAGCCATCGTGAGGCAACCCACCAGAAGAGATACTGCACGGCTGCCAAGTCACATCCGTGGTGTTCAGTGGTGCCTGTTCTGATTCAGTACATGTGGGACGCCGCACACTAAGCCTCCTCATTACGACAGTGTGTTTTTTTTAAAGTCGTGTAGCCAGCGTGAGTGATCGTCCCGCTCCGGAGGAGGTCACCGGTGAGGGCTCCCGTGTCCTCTCCAGTACAGACGATCTGGACACAAACTCAATGTGGGCATAGACTTGGAAAGGAAATATAGAACTGGGGTCATCAAAACAGCAGAGCATGGAGGTTATAGAGAATTTGGTACTTTTTATGCTAATCGGTGAGGGTGATGAAGAGGATGTTAATGAGTTCGATTCTGGTCTGAAACTACATGACAGGGCTGGCTCTTTCGCTTGCTTTCACACACACACACACACACACACACACACACACACACACACACACACACACACACACATACATACATACATACATACATACATACATATATATATATATATATATATATATATATATATATATATATATATGTGTGTGTGTGTGTGTGTGTGTGTGTGTGTGTGTGTGTGTGTGTGTGTGTGTGTAGATATGAAGGCTTATCACCCCCCTATTTCTACAATCTAAGACATAAGAGCAAGCTTTGTTTATAATTCAATATATATATATATATGTGTGTGTGTGTGTGTGTGTGTGTGTGTGTGTGTATGTGTGTGTGTGTGTGTGTGTGTGTGTGTGTGTGTGTGTGTGTGTGTGTGTGTGTCCCGGCGTCAACCAGGCCCGAGAACTACAGACACCTGCAGTGTTGGTCAGGCAATTTGAGCAACGCCCGCAGAGACGCATCCATTTAGTGGATGAAATTCGACTGTGGTCCCAGTCTTCCCAACTGAGCCCGTAGCAAACTTACCTCTGAATAGGAGCCGGTCACAGGCTGAACAATCCCACAATAGGATTGGCTTGGATGGGATCTGAACCAATGTCCTGTACGCCGGGAATCCGCGATGGTAACCAATGGCCACGACGGTTCGTGGATCCTGCAAAATGTCGCTGCACTTGCGGCAAATGTGTGGTTAGTGTTGATTATCAATTCAGCATCTATCACAGAAGCAAACGACATATATACAACTTTAGATAGATAGATAGATAGATAGGTAGATAGATAGATTGATAGATAGATAGATAGATAGATAGATAGACAGACAGACAGATAGAGAGAGAGAGAGAGAGAGAGATAGATAGATAGATAGATAGATAGAGAGAGAGAGAGAGATAGAGAGATAGATGTTTTGAATATGGATAAATGTAAAGGTAGATTTTGTATAAAACTTGTCATTGAACCTTTCCCAACCAAATATTGAGTGTCTGACACTTTTACAGGATCTTGATTCTCCAATCAGTTTGTTACTGGAATTAGGCTGTTTGTCAACTGTTTGTGACATACATGTTTTCAAGTAATGCCGGGAGCACGCGCGCGAGTGTGTGTCTAAGTGGTGTATAAGATTCAATCTCTCTGTCTCTTCCTTTCTCCGTTTACTTTTGCTGTGTGCGCAGAAAGTGAGAGAGAGATACAGACAGACAGACAGACAGAGACAGAGACAGTGAGAGTAAAACAATGAAGCTTGAAAATAAAACACATTTTACAGTATTCACGTAAAGCTGAAATCGATAGATCCATCAAAAGAATCCATCTAAATAGTGCTGCGAACTAAAGTTTGCATACAGTTCCATACTGAAGTGAAGCACATACTGACCGTTAATACAAGCACATGTTATTGCGTGTCATGTTACCAGGTCAAAACACCCACTTTACAATCTGCACTCCATTTCAGCTGAACTGGTCCACTACCTTATTCATATGTAACGCCTCGAGCAAACGGACAGCTGTTTTTAAAACCTTAGCACTGAAAAGGTACGTACTAGATTTCAAGCTCACCGAGTCCATCTTCTTCATGTAAAATAGATAACACAATTAACTGGACAGAGCTTACCGAGTCCATCTTCTTCATGTAGATTAGATAACACAATTAATTGGACAGACTGGTGAAAACACGTGAACTAACGCTGCATTCTGCTTTTTTTTTTTTTTTTTTTTTTTTTTTTGCAGCTTATTCCATGAAGGGCAGGTTCATCAGAAATGACGGCGCAAGGCAACGGACGAACAGCTAGATCACCAGGCAAACAAAAAAGAAACAAGATGCAAAGCATATAAGCGTACTCTCAGTAAGTAGCAGTACAAGAAAAGAAATATATCTATATAAAAAAATCATTCACTTTAGCACTTTCTCCACTTTTGGTGGTAGAAATTTTGTATGTAAGAGAATTTTTTTTTATATCTGCTCTCCCCGGCGGGGAAATGAACTCGGGTCTCCCGCGTGACAGGCGAGGGACACTATCCACTATACTACCAAGGACCTTACAAAATTTGGTTACACTTGAGTTTATAAAACCGTTCTTGTTAAAAACTGTACATCACAAAATTATCATTTATAGCCGTTAGTAACGGCTAATCTGGTAAAATAAACATCGGGCACCATCCGTGACCCATAATGAACATACTTACAAATTTTCAGAAAGATCGGTCCAGCAGTTTTGTCTGGAGCAA
>JADBJO010003975.1:92500-97500 GCA_016801955.1 Conus betulinus | reverse complement strand
AGTGAGTAGTGGTACTGGAGCAGGTAGGTAACAACAGCGGTAGTTCAACACAATCTCGGCGTCTTCTCACCATGATTGATGATGGACATTGTCTTTTGACAGGAAAATATCGAGCAGGAGAAACAGTTTATCGTCCATGTTATAAATGGACCTGGAACACGCGCCCCCTCCTTCTCTCCATCGCCCTCCCCCCCTCTCCTTATCACAACCTTACCTCACACCCCACACCCCTCTCCACTTCCCCTTCCACTACTCCACACTAGGTTTGCTCGAGGATGTTCTGCGTAGGATATTTTGCGCTCACGCATGTACACACACACACACACACACACACACACACACACACACACACACACACACACACACACACACACACACACACACACACACACACACACGCACACACGCAAACACACACACACACACACACATGCACACGCACACACACACACACACACACACACACACACACACACACACACACACACACACACACACACACACACACACACACACACACACACACACACACACACACACATAGAGAGAGAGAGAGAGAGAGAGAGAGAGAGGCAGATAGATGGACAGACAGACAGACAAAAAGGCAATTGCCAACAGAATAAAAAAAAGTTTTCTGCAAAAGTACCCTACCCACTGTAAGTTTTCTTTGAAAGTACATGCCTGCGGGGAGACACATTAATGGGCCACTGTAAACCTGGCACACCTGTCACCACGGCCATAACCAGAACCATCTTCCCTTCACCATGCCAGTATCATCACAGCTCATCGCTGCAGCGTCACAGCCAAGCAATCACTCCCTCCAGCAAGCTGAACAGCGCTATATCAAAACCTTCCCACCCACCCTCTACCCCCACCACACCCCAAAAGTGGCGCCAATGGGTCCGGAGAAATTGATGCAGGAACAGTACTTTCAGACCTGAAGATTTGAAGTATGGGTCCAATATTTTTATATACCCTTCCCAGTAAACAATGGTAAGAGGAAGAAAGAAAAAGAAAAACAGACAATTCTATAGCTTTGAGACGTAGAATTTACAGGGGGGGGGGGGGGGGGGGGGGGAATGCAGAGTTCGCAAGTTGTGGTCACAAAATGAGTCTTCTAAGTTCTGTATCAGTCACGCTAATTAATGCGTCGTCTCTCACGTGGTGATGAGTTGAAGGATTTATTCAATGTATGCCTTGGTATTTGATTTCAGACAGTCTGCTGTGTAAGTAGGGATTGGATTGTTTTTGTTTACTTCAAAATCACCCAGTGAATAAACAATTATGTCCTTATGGCACTTTTACCTTCAGCACCCAACAAAGAACTGGCAACTTAATAAAATTTAGTCGTCAGTATGTTCTGAACTCTACCATCTTGCCATATGTGTTTCGGTGACAAGCTGGCAAAGTTGTATCATAACTCGGTACAGCAAGTGAAAAAAGTCTGTGGAGTATTGAAACTTTTGTATGAATGCGTTTAGAATCGACACAAGTTTGGTCTTGAATTGAAAACTGGGGCTTTCTCACCACTTTCAAAACGGGATTGGTAGGGTTTTCATTTAAAAAAAAAAAAGTCTTTCGTTTTACACTGTGTAACAACATCTGTGAATGATGGGCATGGGATAATTGAGTCGTACGTTACGTTGACAAGTGGGTCTCAATCAGAGAGCAAACAGAGGAAGTGGGGGGCTGGGGGAGGGAGGGGGGTAGGGACAAGATGTTTGTCTCCCAGTGTGAAGAGAAGACCACAGAGTAACGGATGGAAAAAGGACATGCTGAACGTGGGCGTTCTTTACAATGGTTAAAGTTGAACCTTGTCATAAGTAAAGTTTGTATGAGTGTGTTCGTTCTTCTCTTTATCTTCAAATACATTGTGTGTGTGTGTGTGTGTGTGTGTGTGTGTGTGTGTGTGTGTGTGTGTGTGTGTGTGTGTGTGTGTGTGTGTGTGTGTGTGTGTGTGTGTGATGGAGAGAAAGGTTTCAGGTTTTTAATCACGATTCACATTTGTTTAATGTGATTATCGACTAGTGTGGAGTAGACGTAGCAACAAATAACCAACAGAGCTTAAAGCCAAGTCTGCAGTCGATGTCAAAGTTTCTGTTGAACACAATCACAGAATGGTGGAAGATCTCATGGCTCCCTGTCTCTTCATGGACTGGGTTTTCTCTCTTAGCCCATTGTAACAAGTCGCTGTGCTGTATGACCGTACCATATTGACAACAAAAACAAAAACATCATAAGCAGCCACTCCACTTGAAATAACAACACGACATCCTTAGATATGCAGTCTATTAACGGTGGACTTCAATCTGATGTATAAAGTGTGTGGTCTATCTGCCTGTCTGAGTTTGTGTGTGTCTGTGCCTCTCTTTGTTGGTCTTTGTCGTCCCTCACACAAATTCGCTGTTTTCATCTGATCTTCTGCATTATGGGCAATGTGATTCTTTAGCATATAAGGCAGATAAACAATGAATACGTGTTGTGCCAGAAAGTCGTATTAATGCTTTTTAAAGCGACCATATGACAAAGCGAACGATGTGAATTCGAAACGAGTAAAACACGCCTTGGTGTTCGTGACAATTTACGTTATAAAACCAAAGCATGCTTACTGCTTGCTGTCAGCCCAAATAGCTCAATTGGGAGAAGGGGAAGATGGGAGGAGGGAGGGAGGAACAGAGGGGGTGAGAATTGGGGAAAGGGAAGAAGGGGTGAATGGACAGGTGGAGTGGGAAAAGGGGAGGAGATGGGAAACAGAAGACAAGGTGGAAGGAAGAGGAAGTGATTAGGGCGATAGGAAGTGAGGGGAAGGGGTGGGAGTGGAAATGGTAGGAAGGGTAAATGTTCGTATGAACATTAGTTCACGATTTGAGGTGTGTTCAATGCGTACTGGCAGCAAATGTCAGTTTAGCAGACACACATGGACAGTATCACCCTTCTGTGGCGCAATGTTAATGGCTTTCACAGCACACATCCGTGAACACTAGGGGGGAAAGGAAATTGGATCGATTCCACAATAGCATTACTTCATTCCCTCACTTGCAGTGAAGGGGTGGGGAAGGTGAGCAGCTTACAACTCGTACTGACCTGCAAGGTTCAGAGCTTGGCATGGCGCCGAGGCGCTGGAAGTGGGCAGAGTGGGTGCAAATGCAGGTGCTTCTTTATGTGCGAATTCTTTCTCACATTTTTCACCTTTATTTTTTCCTCCTTTACCGCCCCCCTCCCCCCCGCCCCCCCCCTGAAATGCAATTTCTCTCGGCCACGTTTACGTTGACTTTTTCTCTCAAGAACACTAGTCAGCACCTTTTTTTCCCCACGCTGAAAATTTCCTTTTAAGTGACTTTGCTGTGAGAGGCTTGCCATTCCAAAAGCATTAGCATCCTGTCAAGGGTCGTGTGTTTTATAGTGTTCGCGTTGATGGCTGTCATTCACGTCACATTCCCATGACTTTTAAACTGCTAACCAATTATTACTTAACTAAGCAGAACCATAGTTCTTATGGAAAAAGAGATTAATGCTGTAAATGAAAATAAACAGGAAATGGGAAAATTCATCTGTGCCAGACGATTAAACTGAAGTCAAAATCTTGCCACGTGTCTTACTTCTCAAACACAGGACCAACACAGACTTAATCAATACAAGCATATGTTAGGTCTGAAATTGTTCATGAAGTCACAGCACTTGCAAGATTTACCATCTGTCAAATCCAGCGATTTTAGTTTGGTTCTTTCTGCTCTGGTACCACCAGGCTAACAGACCTTCTCATTTCAGCTGGAAGTAATACGTGAAAATTGTCTCGTATGCCAGCGAGCAACAATGGAAAACAATAAGAACCTTTGTTTTACGCCAAAGTGGAACGTGTGGGCAGGTGGGTTACTTTTCTTTTCAACTAACAGATGTGGGATGGTTTATGCGCTCACATGATCAAAGGTTCATGATTGAGCATCCAACATTTACACGTAAGGGGGGGAAAGGGAAATTAAGAACATTCTGAAATATTTAAACAATCAGTATCCTGTTATCCTTAACCTGTTAACCTTAACTTTTGCACCGTGAACATTTCGCTAGTGTAATTACTTTTTATGAGCATGTGAAGGCATCTTATACACTGCACGATTCGAGGAATGTACTCAGTGCCATTGCCAGCTTCATTACAGGAAGATCTCTCTCTCTCTCTCTCTCTCTCTCTCTCTCTCTCTCTCTCTCTCTCTCTCTCTCTCTCTCTCTCTCTCTCTCTCTCTCTCTCTACAGTAGTAGCAGTGGTAGTAGTCATAGTAGTAGTATCATCATCATCATCATCATCATCATCATCATCATCATCGTCATCATCATCATCATCATTTCATTATAATCATTATTATTATTATTATTATTATTATCATTATTATTATTATCACTACTACTACTACTACTACTACTACTACTACTACTACTACTATCATATCATTATTATTATTGTTATTATAATTATCATGATTAATATCATTATAAACCAGTTTTACAAATCTAGAGCCTTGTTCTTTATTTCCATTTTTGCGTCTTTCAGCCTTTTGTTCTTTACCCCACTGAGACTGAAATGTTCGTGGTGTTCTTTTTTATTTCACACTCTATTAGCAATAAATTGAATGAAGCAAAAAAGCAGTTCTACCTTCTTTCATTTCTTTATTCATATGTCTCTTTTTCTTCTTCCTCTCTGAAGTGCATCCCTTTCTTTCTTTTTTTTCATTCCGCTTTGCACTCTCATATTCTCTATACCCAGCTTATCTCCTTTCTTTCTTTTTTTTTTTTCACACGTCTGTTTGCTTCTCCTTTTACACACCATACATTATCAAATTTCCACCATTCCCCATCCACACCCCATGTCCAGCTCCAATATGCAGTGCTAACTGAAAATGAGAGAACGGGGCAAGTTGCTAGTATGAGTGGTCCGCAAATCTCCATTTGGCCTTCACACATTCATACACAGCCTCCTGCAACACCCAGGCTACCGCTCTGCTCTGCTC
>JADBJO010003975.1:87500-90000 GCA_016801955.1 Conus betulinus | reverse complement strand
CATCCACCCCTCGCCCCCTCCATTTCATCTCTCCCTTAATCACCTCCGCACGTTTTGTCCCATTCCATAATTCACAAGATATGCTAAATCACCTTTAGATCGATATTCGAGTTATGGACTTTACTATGTCCATGTGTGTGTGTGTGTGTGTGTGTGTGTGTGTGTGTGTGTGTGTGTGTGTGTGTGTGTGTGTGTGTGTGTGTGTGTGTGTGTGTGTGTGTGTGTGTGTGTGTGTGTGTGTGTGTGTCTGTGTGTGTCTGTGTGTCTGTGTGTGTCTGTGTGTGTCTGTATCTGTGTCTGTGTGTGTGTGTCTGTGTGTCTGTATGTCTGTCTCTGTGTGTGTCTGTGTGTATGTGTCTGTGTGTCTGTGCGCGTGTGCGTGTGTGCGTGCATGCGCGCGCGCGTGTGTGTGTGAGAGAGAGAGAGAAAGAGAGAGAGAGAGACAGAGAGACACTGATAGATAGACAAGACAGAGATAGACAGAAAAAAAACAGACTGACATATATAGAGAACAAGCGAGCAAGCAAACGAACGAAACACCAAGTGAGCGAGCAAGCGAGACAGACAGACAGACAGACAGACAGACAGACAGACAGACAGACAGACGGACAGAAAACATCGGAAACATGACCAAAAATGAAAGACAGCAAACCAAAGCTCTCCAGATTCACAGTCTCTAACAGGCAGACCTCATTACATGCACAAATTTCTACAGGTGAGCTATTTCCCACGGCACCCTGGTGCCAGATTTCATCGCGATTACAGACAGCCTCTCCTGGCAGACCGTAGCACAGGGATGGCTTTCAAAGCACGCGCCGGCGAGTTTCAGGGGGAGGGAATTAGACTGATCTCATGACAACAGCACCATGCTAAGAGTGAAAGGAGCAAGAAGGTTGGGGGGTTTTGTTTTTTTGTTTGTTTGTTTGTTGTTGGTTGTTTTTGTTTTTTTTGTTTGTTTTTTTTTTTTTTTTTTTTGCTGTTCCATTCCTGTCATTGCATACATACCTACATCCAGTTCCTTCTGTTGCAGCCCGAACGCCAGCACTTCAGGAGTGATCAGTATGAGGGGGCCATCGGACAACCCACCAGAGAACACACTGCACTGCTGGCAGGTCACCTTTGTGGTGTGCAGTGGTTCCTGTTCTGGTCCAATACACACAAACACCAATTTCTACAGCGTGAGGCACTCATAATATCTATTTTACACTAGGAGCAAAGTATCCATTATATTTTCATCGTGGAATCCTTTCTTTTTTTTTGTTTGTTTTGTTTTGTTTTTTGACACTATATACTTTTTTTTAATCAAAACTTTTTTTTTCCAAAAGAGATCAGTGGAGCAAAAGGACAGGGAAGTAGTATATAAGGACACCTATTTTGAAGCCAGATCTAGTGAGCTTTTTACGATCACAACACTGCGACGTCAGAAGAACTCAGAAAACTTGTATTTCACAAATAACCCCTCTCTGTTGTGGACCTGTCACGACCTGACATTATGGAGGACAAAATAAGAAAAAAAACATCCGAGCTTTCCCACCGACCAAAAACTAACGAACCGTTCCTCTTGCGCAAGTAAAATATCTTCCGACATCCCAGATGATCAAAATATATTTATCGTCATGAATTTGAATTAGTACTTGCTATACACATACCAGCCTTTACTTGTCTGAAAATACTGTTCTTGATTACACGGATTATTTTTCTTTTATCGAAAAAAAAAATATTTCAGATGGCTGTTCCGTGAGAGGTATATGTACGATTCATGATCACCATACCCTATACACGTGTCTTTCCACAGTACACGCCAGCAGAAGTCATTAAACCCGACCCTTCCTGAGTCCTAAAGAACAAAAAAATCACTGAAAATTGTGCGAAAGAGGACTTATAGTATCTAGTCAGCATATACTCAGGATTGAAAAGAATATATCCTGTCACGTCTGCCGCCGTGAAGATTGGACCAAGACAGATTTGATCAACACCAAAATGAACGCCATGTTTGGAAGATGGGATGACCATTTTACAGACTGTGTGAAAGTCACGGCACGTATGAAGTTTCTGTCTGCTGGATCGTCTCCGTTTTTCGACGACACACGGGAGGGGGGGGGGGGGGGTAACTTGATCAATATTGAGACACACAGACAGACATGAAGACGAACAGACAGGCAGGTAGGCACAGACGGAGACTGTCAAACAGACAATTAGACAAATGTAGAAAAAGAGATGAGAGGAGGGAGGGGGGGCGAGAGATGAGAGACAGACAGACAGACAGATTGACAAACAAACAGACAGTTCTCATACAACCCTCTTCCCAACAATATCATTCTGCATGGGAGGCATGCGATGACATTGTTCTTTTGGGCCGTGTGTGTGTGTGTGTGTGTGTGTGTGTGTGTGTGTCTGTCTGTCTGTTCTTTTGGGTCGTGTGTGTGTGTGTGTGTGTGTGTGTGTGTGTCTGTCTGTCTCTGTCTGTCTGTCTGTCTGTGCGTGTGCGTGTGCGTGCGCG